>BTPG01000001.1:175583016-175709926 GCA_036245525.1 Semisulcospira habei
CTTAGAGTTGGGTGGTGTTCAATAAAGCCTTCGGCGATTTTTTCCAGTTCATGTAGTCGGCTGACGAGTTTTTTTTTATTATGTTAAACGCCTACATTTTTTCAGGTTAACTCTTTCACAGCCGAGAAAAAGAACATAATCCAACTGCAAGAGACAAGGGCTCGTGAGGATCTATGCCTCCTGCTGACGCCAGTTTGTATCCATGTCCCTTGGACGGCTGGGGCTGTTCGGCGTTGAATCAACAAAGACTTGAGATGCAAAGTCCGCTGGCAGTTCAGGGTTGAATGATGAGGGGTTTGTGATGGATGGACTGGCTGACTGACTGATGAAAAAACACCATCTCAATGAAACTACAACGGAATCAGTTCAGAAAATTTTCCGTTTAGAACTTCTTTATTAGAACAGACTAGAATACCCCCCCCCCCCCCCCGAACCTAAAAAATAAAAAATAAAAAATAAAAAATGCTCTTGTTACTTCGCCTTTAATCATGCTGGAGTTCAACCCAGTATAATTAGACATGACAGAAAATGTGGATTATGGCGTCCACTAAAGCATTCAACAATAAGATCGAAAGTCCCAAATTTGCCAGTCGTTCTCTATAACATACATCACAATTCAGGAGACAAATTGACCATGATAGTTCAAGGGTGGTGCTAGAATAGCTTGGCGCTTAGAAGCGCCGACCTATTCTGGCACCACCCTTGAACTATCATGGTCAATAGCTGACTGAGCCAGGAGAAAGCGTTATGTGAAAGGACAGTGTCGGCACAAAATGAAGACCTTCCAATCTGCTGTTTTAGATGTGGGAACACTGCACTTGGATCCAAGATATTCGCCGGACCAAGATCACCTTATAAATGGCCTGACATGTTGGAATTTACCAGGATTTTGTGCTGATACGTATGGACAGATCCTATGCCAACAGTTCTGTCTGTTGCACGGTAGGTATGGAAATGTGTTTTGTGTGATTTCGTTGTGTGCTTATATGTGTTCCTGTGTCCGTCTGTCTATCTAGCTGTCTTTTTTGTATTCAAGGGCGGATAGAGGGTAGTTTGGAGGGGAAAAAGGGGTTCCAGACCTCCTTCCTCGCCCCATCTGGAAAAAATACTGGGAAGAGGAAAAGGGGGGGGGGGTGCGGGCGGGGTGTGCGGGGGGGGGGGGGGGGCGGGATGCGGGGGGGGGGGGGGAAGGGGGGGCCTGGGGGGGAGGGGGTGTGGGGGGAGGAAAGAAAAGAAGAGTAGAAACCAAGGAAGTAATCGATGTATTTTCCAGGCAGTTGAAAGGTGTGGTGTTGCAGACACCATTCTTTTATTCTCTCTATGTAGCCCACGCACCCACCCCCACCCCCTCCCCAAGTGCCCCACCCCACCCCCGCCAAGAAAAAATAAAACCCGAAAAGGTCGGAGGGGGGGGGGGGGGTCTGCAAATCAGGATCTATTGCTTCGGCGAGTCACGTGTCTTGCATTAATATTGTCAACAACAACAAAATTTAACCACCACCACTCCCCCACATCCCCTCCTTCTCCCGAAGCCCTCATTTAACTCATTCTACCCCAGACACACCACATCAAGATAAAGATCGACCATGATAGTTCAAGGGTGATGCCAGAATAGCTTGGCGCCCATAGGAGTCAAGCTATTCTGGCATCACCCTTGAACTATCATGGTCGATCTGTGTCCTGCACTGCAATGCAGTCTTCAGAGGACAACAGCAAAATTTGGGGATTTCGGTGATGGGGTAGAATGAGTTAAAGGTAACTGGTCCGTCCCTGTGTAGGCTACTAATTGTATCTTCACGTGAATTTGCACCCCTGATGAAAAATACGTAACTGCCTTTTGAGGACTGAACCTTGGACAGTATAATCCTGAAATAGCTGTAACGTTTGTTTGGTAGGGCGTGGAATGTTCTGAAATTGACATAGATGAAGTCTTGTTATTTTGACACATGTGTTCAAGACGGAAGGCTGCAAATATGAAAATAATGTCAGCCGGAATTAACAACTTCCTTGTCACTGGAGGCATAATTTGTGTTTGAAATCTCTGTTCATTAAAAATCACGCACAACCGTTCGAGAAGCGTGGATACAAATTGAAATTGGTCTCAACAAGAGGCATAGATCCTCATGAGCCCCAGCTAATGCGGGGGCTAATGAGGACTTTTGCCTCTTGCAGGTGGGTGGTCTGGAACGTTTCTCGGCCTTATTTTTGTCTTTGTCTAGGACGCAAACATCTTCAATAAATTGTAATGTGACATCGCACACGATCGATATGTCATCATTTGACGTCAAACGCAGATGTGCACAACTCAGATCATGGGTACCTTGGGCACTTTGAGTAAAGGAAACTATATTTCTGCATAACAAATCAACCTAACAAAGATTTGCCAGTGCAAAATTGTACACAAAAGATGTAAGAAGCAAACTGAAGCAAATATAGAACAATCACTGAATTGTTTAATGGTTTTGTGAGCGCCTAAATTCCGAAAACGCACGAAAATTTGCAACCATTTTGTTACATGGCCACATGTCTCTGCTTTCTATGAATAACTATCTTTCCTGATTCACCATGTGTTGTTTGGTGTTTTAAATCTACAGACCATAGCCTCTTTTGTATATCTGTACCTCCATTTAGGCTATCCAATGCAATATTGACGTCATTAATTTTCCCTTCTGCTCATAACGCATCGTGTCACTGACATCCATTATTAGACGATAGGCTGCAGTCTCATCAACAAAGCACTAATCCACACAACGTGCTTTGTACTGACAGAAGAGGATATTTCCTACAATAATTATTGTGTTTTTGCAAATACACTTGTTTGGTTATGGTTGACCTAGAGACATTTTCCCGCCAACCGAGTTTCGCGTACCGTGCGTGATGAGCGGAAGGCTGATCTTTCTCGACTTCAATTGTTCACGCGTGACGGTCAAAATGCGCCACGGGGGATCCAACAAACACACACAACTTTGACGTCGGCAGTTAATGTACGAAAAGTCACGTGATAGGCAAAAATCGACCACGAGGTTTGTTATGTCCCCACTTTGCGGCGTGCGTGAAAATGCGGAAGATGTTACGCCCCAGGCTGTGCCGCGCCCCAGCTTGTGCACAAATGGTCTTCCGGTCTCGAATTAATTACGTGACCAATGGAACACCTTGGGGTGTCCGATGTACAGATGTACAATGGCCGACGGGGACACGAGCCTAAATGTCTGATGAAACTGATAATACAAAAAATAATGAAATCTAGTTGTGTTCTGTTATTAATTCACCGAAACACTGAAAGGTATTTTTAAAAATTCATTCTGATTACTTGTGTTCTTCCGAGTCCCTTCTGTTTTTTTTCAACAACTTCTTCTATCAACTTATGATTCTCGTTTGGTAAACTTTGCTTGTGTACAGAGATGTTGGGTCCCCACTATAGCCGCTAGATGTTGCAGTCTGTTCGAATATGAGGTGACCATTTCTTTATGCAAGGTGAATTCGTCTGACATTTTGTGTATGTTGTTTGTTTGCAGACTTTCACTGTATCACACTTTTTTTCCCCTGCTTATATCTAATAACCGTGAATTAACGTGAATAACACAAAACAAACACACACACTTAAATCGTGATTTAGTAGCCGGCACAGATTCAATGTAAACGTAACAGCTACCGTTAAAAACAATAGCAGCAACGTCCTGTACGTTTTGCTTTCGCGAAAATATGGCGCCGCCCCAAATGATCCATCAATCACCAAGGAGCAAGCCACCATTTCGAGACTATTCGAGGCCGAAAAGGTTTTTGTGCACAAGCTGGGGCGCGGCACAGCCTGGGGTGTAGCAGAAGAAATCGCAGAGCGACCAAGAATTCTTCAAATTTCGTCTCTTATAATAATAATAATAATAATAATAATAATAATAATAATAATAATAATAATAATAATAATAAAGAAGATTTGTTAAGCGCTTATTCTAGGAGTAGCTCTAAGCGCTGATACAATGAAAGGGCTAATAGCTAACATGCACACACACACACGCAACATACGCACACACACACACACACACACACACACACACACACACACACACACTGACACACACACAACATACGCACACACACACACACACACACAACATACACACACACACACACACACACACACACACACACACACACACACACACACACACACACACACACACACGTGGGGCCAAGACCGCCACGTGTTTTACAATAATTGACGTGTGTCAGAGAAAGCGCGGCGGGTGCGAGATGGAGTATACAGATGGAGTAAGTAAGTCAGAGATATAGGCAGGGGAAGTCAGGCTGAGAGTTAAAGCACTTACTTACTTACGCCTGTCACCCCTACCCGGGTATAGGCCGTCGACGAGAGACCTCCAGCAACTCCTGTCCTGTGCTTCTCCTTCGATTCTACTCCAGGTGGTTCCCAGTTTCTTGATGTCTGCTTGGAGGTCTCGACGCCAGGAGTTTCTCGGCCTACCTCTTTTCCTCTTTCCCTGGGGGTTCCATGACAATGCCTGCCTAGTGATACTGGAAGCTGGCTTTCTCAGACTGTGACCGATCCATTCCCATCTTCTTCGCCCAATTTTATTCTCTGCTGTTATCTGCTCTGTTCTCTCCCAGAGTCTGACGTTGCTGATCTTTTCTGGCCAGTGGATTTTCAAAATTCTTCTAAGGCAACTGTTCATGAAGGTCTGTACTCTGTTGACTGTGGTTTTTGTCAATCTCCAAGTCTCTGCTCCATATAGGAGAACTGCTTTTACATTGGAGTTGAAAATCCGGACTTTGGTGTGTTGTGACAGCTCCCTGGAGCTCCACACTTTTTTCAACTGGAGAAAGGCTGCTCTGGCTTTACCGATTCGTGCTCTGACATCTGCATCAGTGCCGCCTTTTTTTGTCTATGATGCTCCCGAGATAGGTGAAGGACTCCACCTCCTCCAACGGGGTGCCAGCAAGCAAGACTGGTTCTTCCCTGGTTGCGTTCAGCCTCATTGTCTTTGTTTTCTGTTTGTGAATGGTGAGGCCCACTTGGGACGAGATGTCAGCGAGCCTCGTGGTCTTGTCCTGTATTTGTTGATGAGTGTGGGACAGTAATGCCAAGTCGTCTGCAAAATCGAGGTCGTCAAGCTGTGTCCACAGTGTCCTCTGTATTCCACTTTGTCTGTGCTCTGTGGTCATCTTCATGACCCAGTCTATGGCCAGTAGGAAGAGGAACGGAGACAGCAGACACCCCTGCCTGACACCGGTTCTGACCTGGAGCTCCCTGGTGAACTGCCCTTCGTGGATCACGCGACATGTCATGCCATCGTAGCTGCTCTTGATAAGGCGGACGAGCTTTGTGGGTACACCGTAGTGTCGTAGGAGTTTCCACAGAGTCTCTCGGTCCACACTGTCAAATGCTTTCTCATAATCCACAAAGTTGACGTACAGCGGGGAGCTCCACTCCAGAGACTGTTCCACGATGATGCGGAGAGTGGCGATCTAGTCTGTACATGATCGGTTCTTCCTGAATCCTGCTTGCTGGTCTCTCAGCTGGGGGTCAACGGAGCTCTTCATTCTCTCCAGGATGATCCTGTTGAAGACCTTTCCTGGTACTGACAGCAAGGTGATTCCTCTGTAGTTGGAACACTTGCTGAGGTCGCCTTTCTTAGGAAGCTTGATTAGGTACCCCTCCTTCCAGTCAGCCGGCATCACCTCCTCTTCTCAGATCTTTCCAAACAGTGGGTACAGCATCTCCGCTGTTGTCTCTAGGTCTGCTTTCAGAGACTCCGCTGGGATGCCATCTGGCCCTGCTGCTTTGCCGTTCTTCAAGAATGCCACTGCTCTTCTGATCTCTTCCCGGCTGGGTCTGTCACAGCTGATGGGTAGGTCGGTCTCTGCCGGCTGGATGTCTGGGGGGTCGGGTGGGCTAGGTCTGTTCAGTAACTCTTCAAAATACTCGGCCCATCTGTCGAGTTGGTCTGCTCTGTCTGCAATAGGCTTGCCTTCTTTGTCTTTTACTGGTCTTTCTGTATGGCCATACTTGCCTGACAATCTTCTGGTAATGTCGTAGAGCTGTTTCATGTTGCCGCTGCCTGCTGCCTTTTCTGCCTCTGCTGCCAGGCTGTCTGTGTAGGCCCTCTTGTCTGCCCTGATACTACTCTTCACCTCGCGGTTGGCTTCCGAGTATTCCCCCTGTGCCCTTACTTTGGCTGCTCTCGTGCGACTATTGTTGACAGCTGCTTTCTTCTGCTTCCTCACTTCTATCTTCTTCAAGGTCTGTGCCGACAGCCAGTCCTTGTGGTGGTGTTTCCTGAACCCTACAGTGTCTTTGCAGGTTGAGTTCAGCGCCTCTCTAACTGCCTTCCACTGCTGCTCTGTGGTGACCGCCTCCTCGTCATTTACTAGCTCCTGTAGCGCTTGAAACCGGTTGGACAGCACCAGTTTGAACTCTTCTCTAACTCCAGTTTCTCTCAGGAGGCCTACATTATAGCGCTGTCTTCTTGTTGTCTCTGTGCGGCTTTTCTTTAGCTTGAGCTTCATTCTTAAGGTAAGCAGATGGTGGTCGGAGGCGACATCTTGAAGGGATCTTCTAAATTTCTTGCTAATGCAGATATGGTCTATTTGGTTCTCTGTTGTATGGTCAGGTGAGACCCAAGTTGCTTTGTGTATTCTTCTGTGTGGGAAGATGCTGCCTCCAATGACAAGTCGATTTAGAGCACAAAAGTCTACAAACCTCTCCCCGTTCTCACTCATCTCCGAGCCTAGTCCCTGTCTCCCCATCACCTCTTCGTATCCGGTGTTGTCGTCCCCTATTTTGGCATTAAAATCGCCCATGACGATGGTGATGTCTCGCTCCGCACATTTGTCCAAGGCACTCTGGAGTCGGTCGTAGAACTCTTGTTTCTCTTCCTCGTCACTGTCATTAGTGGGCGCATAACACTGGATGACGTTCAGCTTGAGCTTTTTCTTGGTTCTAAAGGCTGCAGTGATAATTCTTGGCCCAAGAGGTTCCCAGCCCATCAGCGCTCTCTGTGCCTCTGGTGACAGCATGAATGCTACACCTTCTGTATGGGGGGCATTCTCCTCTTCATGACCTGAATACAGAATCATCTCCCCACTTAACAGCCTTTTCTGGCCAGACTGCGTCCATCTGGCTTCACTGATACCTAGCAGGGAAAGGTTGTACTTTTGCATTTCCGCTGCTATCTGGGCGGCCTTGCCGCTCTGGTACATGGTCTTGACGTTCCATGTGCCCATGGTTGTATCCCTGGATAGAGAGAGGCGGCTCGGTCCTGTGGCTTCCGAAGACTTCCGGCTTTCACCACAGGACGTCATAAGTCTTTTGGTAGAAGAACCTTCCTCCTCCAGGAAAGGAATTACTGTTAGTCTTTTCGTCGGCGTTTTTGTAGCTATTTCCTTTTTTGCAGGGTGGGGAAGCTACCCCCACGCCCAACCCCCTTACTAGGAGGACCAGGGGTTTTCTGTCGGGGTCACCTTCCCTTAGACCATGTTGGTTCACGGCACCTTATTTCATTCGGTGCACCCCTCTCACGAGGGACCCCCTATCGATCACCCAGGGGACGCGCCTCAACGCCATATGGTCCCAGCGCGAGGGAGTTAAAGCACATGCAGGACAATTTATACAGAATGCGTTCTTGTAGGGGCAGCCAGTGGAGTTTCGTAAGGGCGGGGCGGATATTATCACGCTTACGCCGCACGCGCAGAATTAAACGAGCAGCCACTGTTTTGCACTCTGCGGTTTATCTGGTTGTGTTTGCCGGAAAGGAATGAGTTACAATAGTCTAACCGCGATAAAACAAAGGAGACAAGCCGGGGTGGCAGTTGCTTAGGGCGTCAGATACTGTCTAACACTGCTAATGCGCCGACGTTCAATAAAAGCTCATCTGCACATAAGACTAACATACTTATGACAGTTCTGAGCTTTTCGATAGCCGTGGCAGACATTTCTTTCCACAATAAAATGACAGTTGTGAACTTTGATCTGAGGTGTCTCATTCTTCTGTTTCTCGTGTCTTGGTTATGCGCAGAAGATGGTACACCTTTTAACACTTTTTGTGTGCTTCCATCCATCAGATGACTATACAATAATCACTGTAAAAGTATTATTATAGGCCTTGAAGTATCATGTATGAATTACATTTTATTGCCCCTGATGTGATTACTTTGTAAACTTCAAAACTACTATCTTATGCGCGTAACGGTGTCCCTACATTTTGTTTCATGTTTCAAACCCACCTTTTCCGCTCACTGATATGTCTGCTTAATAACAGGTAGAAACAGTATTTATGATGAATCCTTAGTGGTTTTGGGCCTGTACATCAAATTCTGTGATCTTGATATACCACACAAGGACACCAAGTTATGAGCAGAAGATATATAACACCAGTTCTCGTTCACCTTATTTAAAGTAATTTTTTAACGTTCTTGCTCCGTTATGCAAATTTTCAGAAAATACAGACACTAAATTATATATTTCTATCTTCAAAAGGTCTGTCAGTCCATTTTGATTTTGGCCTGGTTGTGTAACACAGCTGGCACCATGATGTGAGCTGCGCACAGCTGCAATATGTCTTTATTTGGCGCCAAAAGCACTATACGCTACGTGCGTGTCAGCTGAACTAACTACTGTGTACCTTGACTGCAGTAGCTGAGAACTGATGGCACTCTTTCCTTTCTTGATGCACTGTTACTGGTTCACTCCCAGCAGGCGCCACTTCAAACACAGCCGCACAGACACAGACAGCACACTGGGAATGTCTGGATCACGTGGGTAACGGCGGATGGTCATGTGCCCGCATTGCTGCAATATGTGAAAGCAAACATGCTTCCGTTATCTGTCCACAGTTCTGCAATAAATGTTATAAATCTTAAACTGTCTGAACAGAATTAGGCCTATGCATCATCTGCTTAAAAGCATGTGTGTTTGTTTTATTGTTTCATTTGCTTGTGAATGCATGGTGTGTGTGTGTGTGTGTGTGTGTGTGTGTGTGTGTGTGTGTGTGTGTGTGTGTATGTGTGCGTGCGAACGTATGTGTGTATGTGTGCGTGCGTGCGTGCGTGCGTGTGGTATGTGTGCGCGGGGGGGGGGGGGGGGGGGGGGGAGTTCGGGGGGGGGGGGGGGGGGGGAGGGGAGGGGGGCGCGGGAGGGGGGGGGGGGGCGGAAAAGGGATCGCCAATGGTGGTGACCAAACAAACGGTCAAACTGTCAAAAGGGCAAACCGGCAAACTGCAAACCAAACTAGGCCATCTCATCAGTACGCCATTGGCGTACTAGAGGACGTCTGCCTGCCTGCAAATTAGAAGACCACATTTTACTGTAGTTTCTGCAGCGGCATACATTCCACGCCTCCACCTCACTAGAGCTTAATTTTCACGCATTTGAGGGAGAGCCTACTAAAAAGGGGGAAGATTAAGGGTATACAGACGAAATTGTCAATATATCAAAAGGGGTGACTGCCAGTTGCTAAAAGTTTTGAACGACTGCCAGGTAAAGGAGGTGAAATTAAGGACTGTCAGGAGACAACTGTGCATTATTGACCACTGAATGATCATAGATCTAGTGAAGTAAGTGAATGTGGCCCCCCACCCCCATCCACCCACCCCCACCCCAACCACCCTCACCCCACTCCCCCGAGTCTTCGTGCAACATTGCAATGCTTGGGTCACAGGTTGCGGCTGGAAGAAAAGTATGTTTCACCCCTTCACTGACGAGAAAAAAATGAGCACGACCCAACTGCAAGAGACCAGTTTGGTCGTTGAAAGAACATAGATTTAAAGAGCACAATATGCGTCTAGTGGCAGGGAAGGGTAAAAGATTGCAATGTACGGAACAAAGATATGATTTAGTACACGCACACAAAAGACCAGTGTGTATCATTCAACAGAGTACTATCTCGCCACTGTACGCTGACAGACATTCAACTGAGGAACACCGCGTACAGAATGACCATTTTCAAAAAGAATGTATCGACGGTGTGGAAAATCTTCGTGTTTTGCTCGGTGACAACTTTTCTGGTTCTCACACTGTTCTTGCGGTTCCACAATGCGGTGCATACATGTACTGATCTTTTGACTCAGAACTCAGAACACTTTATTCTGTAGGTCAACGACCCATTCGAATTTGGGTGAGATTACATAACTGATAAAAACAAATGACAACACGAGAAAGGAAACAGACAAAATATGAACAAAAAGCAGTTTCGTCTTGGAATTAGTACTTATAATATAATGATCAGACACACACACACACACACACACACACACACACACACACACACACACACACACACACACACACACACACGCGCAGCACAGCACGCCCAGACGCGCTGCATCAAAGGGTCTACCCCACTATGGGGCAGACTGAACAGATGTTTTGCGGCCATCGGCCCATAGATAATGTCATATTACACAGATAGTTATTCATTGCGTAATTTAAGTGCATAGAATATGAACATTGCAACTTTTCTGATAGAGTCACAGTCCAGGTTTGCAAGCAACATGCTTATGTCCTCATTCGTAGTGTCATTCAAAAGGCTATCCAAGTACTTATTCCTCAATGCTGTGTATCTAGTATAATACAAGAGGAAACTTTTGCGCGAGGTGCAGGCAACGTGTTTTTGAACGTGAGTGTTTTGTAATCACAATAATTCACTGTATTTATTTGTATCAACAATAACTTAACTAGTCCACGTTGAAAACAAAACAATAACAACAACTTCACCAACAAACAGCAACACCAACTGAAAGCCACGCATATTTCTCATTCTCACCTATTCACTGCCGTTTTGGAAACATCTCCGAGTGTCTGCTTCTGGAGACTGCTTGGCTATGATAGTTCAAAGGGAGCACTACAACAGCTTCAGAAGACACACAGCGTACCTCGTGATATTCGTGAACTGTCATGGACATACAATCATGCAATACCCAACTGCAAGAGGTATAGATCTCTCATGAGCCCCCGCTTTTGAGGGGGCTCATGAGGATCTATGCCTCTTGCTGAAATCACTTTGTATCCATGTTCCTTGGACGGCCGGGGATCTTTCTCGTTGAATTTACTGTGGGGCGACTATAAACACAAATATAATACAAAACGCACGGTAGTTGTCTTATTTTTACAGAGGACGATGCTCGACATTTGAGTGCGAGGTACTCACCTGACCAGGATCATCTGATTAACGGCTGGACGTGTGGCGACATCCCTGGATTCTGTGCCGATCCTATGAGACTGATTCAAGTCTTTGCAGAACTTTCTGCGGCACATCAAGCAGTGGTTTGATTGTCTGTCGCTAATGCATTCATTCATTCATTCATTCATTCATTCATTCATTCATTCATTCATTCATTCATTCATTCATTCATTCATTCATTCATTCATTCATTCATTCATTCATTCATTCATTCATTCATTCATTCATTCATTCATTCATTCATTCATTCATTTACTCATTTATTCACACATTCATTCCTCCATTCATTCATTTCTTCAGTCAGTCCTTTGTTCATTCATTCAGTCAGTCCTTTCTGACTTCGTTCATTTATTTAAGAATTTATTTTGAACAAAAGTTCAAAAATGGTCGCGAAATGGCGTCTTGAAAGTTTCCACTGATCACCTACTCGCGGAAGTTGCATGTTATCAATCCATACAGTAAACCTGTCTTTTAATGTGCTTTCCTTTTGTTCAGATGATGCCAATAAAGGTATATAAAAAGACTAAACGTGTTTTTGTTGTCTTGCTGCATCACGCTATGGCTGTAAACATACCCGTCCCGTGCTTACAGCCGGTGTCACGTTTCTGATGCATTTTCAACTCTAACCCATTTCAGGGAGCACAAATCTAAAGTATGTAATACCCAGAGATTACAAATATCAATTTATTCACATACGCAAAGGGTTAAAACAAACATACACACGCAACATTGTACAGTAAATAAAGAAACACACTGTTTATGTTGTCTTGTTCTGCATGTTTCAAGAACTGTAAAACACAACGAAACAACAACATTAAATCAGGAAACAGCAATTTAATATCGTATTACACCAGTGTAAGGAACGATACTAAATAAACGCAAGCTGTTTTTTTTTAAATTTATTTTTTAAAAATAGTGCATTCAAAATTATAGTATGGATTAATAAACTGTATATTAACGCACAACAGTTCCTTCATTATGTACTGTACTCAATACCAGACCAGTACAATTGTAACATAGTGCACACAACGATATTGCAATCTGCCTGTGGTACTCATTTGCTCCTCTGCGTTGAACCATAAAGGGTAAAATACAATTGTACAAAAATATTCCGTACACAATAATTAACTCATTCAGCCCCGGCGAACGTATTTCCCAAATTTTGAAGGCGTCATCTAACGACTATGCACCTGTTGCAGGAGATGGACCGACCATGATAATTCAAGGGCAGTGCCAGATTAGCTTGGCGCCGATAGGCACTACTCTTGAATTATCATGGTCGACCCATCTCCTGCTGTAGTGCGTAAGGGCTCAATGGGTTAATGTTGCTTTCTGTGTACTGATATTGCAAAATGTATGACAGTACATATCAGCATTGACTTTCACCCCTTGCTGCCAGTTATGACGATTTACGCGTTTGAAATCATTACACACTGCACTGATCGAAATTCGCGTCAAAAACACAGATGTAAATGGGACCAAAATTAGGCACAAAGAACACGGAACTAACAAGAGACATAAATCCTCATGAGCCCCCGCCACTGCGGGGGCTCATGAGGATTCATGTCTCTTGCGGCTAGGTAGCGTTCGCCTTCCCCCCTCCCCCCCCCCACCCCCACCCCCGCAGTTATGAGGTTAATGATGTTTATCTGACATTTCCCAGATATAGATGTCTAAATTACAAAGAACGTTTTACAGTTTGACTACTTTTGTACCACAAGTCTACTCCGCTTACCAGAAGATCGGATATAGCAAGTCGGATATAACGACACTTTTCAGAGGTCCGGCGGCTGTTCAGTTTCTGTGTAAATTACTTCTCTTATAACAAACTTCGGATATAACAACAAGAAAAAAGTTCCCAAGGCGATTTGTTATATCCAGACTGAGTTTACAGCCTCATAGTAGCGAGGTTAACCCATTCAGCCCTGACTCACTACGGCAGGAGATGGGTCGACCAAGCTAATTTGGCACTTCCCTTGAATTATCATGGTCGATTGTTACGTGGTGGAGTCGTAGTCGTAGTATGATAAACACACCAGACGCACGCACGTAAGGTTCTTTTTAAATAAACTTCATTCAGCTGCAACCCGTCACACGTGGCTTAAGGATGTTGACAATACTGGAGTAACAGTTCCAACAATATTTTAATTCAGCAATGCGATCTGCACACAATGCATTCCCAAATGCACCTACACTGATACAATGTCTTCTCTTCTGCAAATGTCAACACTGGCGACACAAAGTTCCTCATATACTCCGCCGTTACGCTGCGTCTCTCACAATGTAACCCTATACGGGCCACGTATCTACGATAAACTGTGTGTCCCTACAACTGACCCGGCAATGCGTGACAATGTACACACGTGGCTTACTAGCAACAACTTTTATAGTAAAACTACTTTCCAGAAAAATCTAATGAATTTACACAATGCAACCAATCAGAACGGAACACGTTACTGAAACTCATAAATATTAATTTTAAAAAAATGCACTTTCTAGAATAACTAAACTGGTCTACAAAATTCGACTGCTCATTTCAGCCCCAAATCCCAATATGTAATGATATCACACAAAAATATGGCAAACCGTTTACGACTTTTCACAACACACAAAGAACGGCTGCTAATTTCACGCGCACAGTAAACAACTATGACTAGCAACTTTGCTACTGTGTTACATAAATGTTCCTTACTCTTTTGACGTCACATGTACGAGGTCGCTAGACAGCACGACCCTGATTCGAATGTTCTGGTTCATTCTCAGCTAATCTACGCAAAACAAAAATCGACCGCTCTTCTCCGGCCCGGCCGTGCGACTTTTCTAGAAGCTTCCGGACTAAAATTAGCGTATCATAACAAAGCCAAATCCGCTATCATGCACGAACGATAAAGAATCTCACTGAAAAGGTACGTGATACGTAACCTTGATAGCTCAAATAAATATCGGATCGTTTCCTACGATTAACACATGTCTCCTCTCACAGGACAACACAACCACAATCGTAACATCGATCCATCTCTTGCAACAGGTGTCATCCAACGTCGTTAGATGACGCCTCCAAAATTTGGGAAATACGTGCGTCGGGCTGAATGCGTTAAGCTTATGCCGTGCGACTTCCAGCAACCAACGAGAGCAAAGCCACGGCGGATGAACAGACGTACCAGAAGCATTGACAACACTCCAAACATCTCCAAGAGGCACAGATCCTCACAAGCCCAGAGGTCTCGTGAAGATCTATGCCTCTTGGAGATGTTCGGAGTGGTGTCTATGTTTACGACAGGAGTTGGTTATCCGCCTCTCGTTCGTTGCTGGGAGTCGTACCGTAAACAGAACCTCACTATGTGAGGCAAGGGATCCGCGAGCAACAACCACAGATCCTTCTCACGCAGATTGTTGGAGCACAAGAGTTTTACGTAACATGATCCATTGCATTACACGCTCACATGCCCGTAAGCATTAACCCTTTTCATCCTGATACACCCAGTGCTTGAAATAAATATCACTGTGACAGTTCAAGGGTGGTGCCAGAATAGCTTGGCGCTCCAGGCGCCACGCTATTCTGGCACAACCCTTGAACTAAAACGGTTGATCTGTCTCCTAATCTGTGATGTTGCCTTCATAAAGCAATAAGCAAATATTTAAAAAAAAATCAGCCTCAGGATGTAAAGGGTTAAAGGTCCCACAGTGGGCCCACGCGCGGTGGAGGAGTCAGTGAAGCGTTGGCGGCCCGGCCGGGATCTCAGTCACACAACTGAAAACAACACTTCTGTAAAAGCCACGTGTAAGCTGCTCCGCCTGAATTTGTGTTGCTTAGATGCTGAGATAAAACGATGATGCCTATTTTGTTCATTCTTTGAAATATTGGTTCATTCAGCGACCATAAGTGACAAACGTATATGGGTACAAATTGGTCTGAGCAAGAGGCATAGATCCTCATCTGGATGGGGCTCACGAGGATCTATGTCTCTTGTAGCTGGTTCACGTTTTCTCGGCAGTGAGGGGATTAACCACAACACATCTGTACACTGTTTTATCTTGGTGATTACAAAGCGTGTCTCCTTCGGCTCTGCTGATACTTTTATTGCGTTTGAAATGATTGGCAGTCACGTTTCTCGTTCGGATTAACCCCTTTGCTGCGGAAAAAAAGTGAACATGATACCAGACACATGGGAATCTAGGCCTCTTGCTGACACCACTTTGAATTAATGTTCCTTCAACGACTGGGAATTTTGCACGTTGAATTTACAGTGATTTCAATATGACGCTCTGTCTCCTGTGGTAGTGAAGGGGTTGATATGAAATGTCAGGAACTCGTCGCCTTGATCAGTCATAGTCGGGTCTCACTTCCAGTCCCTCATTTCCACCTTCATCCGGCTGGGACCGGATCCTGGAGTCTCGGATTGCAGTCTCCAGTTTGGCCCAACTGCGTACTCGCTCACCACTTTCAGATCGCCCTGCGGATGAGCATAAAAATGACCCAGTAATGCAAGTCCTGTTTCTGAAATCGTACAACTACTAATCAAATCATTAAGATATGAAAAACACACACACACAAAAACACCCTCTGTTAATAATAATAATAATAATACCGTTATTATATAGGCGCTTTTTCTCAATTTTGGGGAAATCGACTCAAAGCGCCGCGCCTGAAACCCAACACACACACTCACGAAACAGACACGGATTTACGCCATTTAAGACAAACACAGTACAAGACAAACGAAGGGCCAGTCAGCTACTGAAGTTACAGAGATTTTTGATCGCTTGTATTTGAAATTTGTAAAGTGGCCTGAGACCGGTACCAAAGTGGGGGGGGGGGGGGGTGGAAGAACCGGAGTACCCGGAGAAAGAACCCCCGACGGTCCGCCCGAATTCTTTTTCATGAAACATAGTGCTCAGACATGAATTGTGAAGATCTTCTGTGTTTCAGGCGAACAGTCGAAATACTGCTACCGGCCGTTCCACTTCATCTTCTGTGTTTGACAGAAACAATATAGGCTGATATATTTCATTATTAAGACAGAGGAAAACCGAGCTTGACTGACCCATAGACCAAGCTAATTTGACACAACCCTTAACCCATATCATACTGAGGCTAAAAGCTTCTAGTTTGTACACTGCCATATGCAAGCTACATTATAGTACTTACAGATAAGGATTAGACAATGGCTTTAGTTCAAGGATGGTGCCAGAATAGCTTGGCGCCTAGAGGTGCCAAGCTATTCTGGCACCACCCTTGAACTATTTTAGTCAAACTTATTTCACACCCTGGTGTATTCCGAATGATAAGGGTTAAACTATCATGTTTGGCCCATCTTCACAAACCGGATACTGTTAGATAACACCTTTAGAATTGAGCACGCGTGGCAGAATAACGTGTATACACCTAATGTGTCTGGCTTTACCTGAATATCGCGGTTCCACCATCTGATGTAGCGCGCCCATTGTGGTCCTCTTAGAACCTGCTCGAAAGACAAACTTTTTTGTTTAATGGTAAGATTTCCCAAATTTGGGAGGCGTCATCTAAAGACTATGCACCAGTTGCAGGAGATGGATCGACCATGATAATTCAAGGGCCGTGCCAGATTAATCTGGCACTACCCTTGAATTATCATGGTCGACCCATCTCCTGCTGTAGTGCGTCAGGGCTGAATGGGTTATAATAATAATAATAAAATAATTACGGTATTTATAATGCGCTTATCTTATAATAATTATAACTCTAAGCGCGCACTCACAACTCGCGCACGCATGCGCACGCTTTAGACAACGACTCACGTACCCCAAATAGTGAAATACATTACGACAGTCTGCTTAGGGTGGGGAGTGTGGTGGTATAGTGCTAGAACTGTTGAAAGAGGTGAGTTTTGAGGGCGGACTGGAAGGAGGAGAGAGGGTGTTTCTGACGAAGAGAGAGTGGGAGAGTGTTCCAGGTGGATGGGCCGTATAATGAGAAGGAGCGGGGGCCAAAAGTGCTGAGTTTGGTGCGGGGGATGTGGAGGCGGAGAGGGTCGGAGGCGGAGCGGAGGGAGCGGGGAGGAGTGTAAGGGTGAAGTAAGTTTGAGAGATAGGCGGGAGCGCAGTTGTTCAGGGATTTGTAGCAGAGAGACAGAATGTTGTATTGGATGCGTTGGGGGATGGGAAGCCAGTGAAGGAGTTTGAGCAGGGGAGTGATGTGGTCGGATTTTTTCTTTCTGATAACGAGGCGGGCAGCATTGTTCTGGACGCGCTGGAGAGTGAAAGAGGTGGAGTGAGGGAGACCGGAAAGGAGAGAGTTGCAGTAGTCGATGCGAGATAGGATGAGAGAGACAGCAAGTTTGGTGGCAGCTTCGGTAGTGAGATATTTTCTGATCTGACTGATGCGGCGGAGGTGCAAGTAGCATGCCTGGGCCGTGGTGAAGACGAAACTGGTCATAGAAAGAGATGAATCGAGGATAACGCCGAGGTTTTTGGCCGAGTCAGAGAGGGAGATGGGGGTGCTGTCGAGTTGAAGGTGGAGCCCGGGAGGGAGAGAGATGGGAAAGTTTCTGGCGAGTGCCTACCAGCATGGCTTCCGTTTTGTCGTCATTCAGTTTAACCATTAAATGCCGAGTAAAGGTGAACACAATCCAACTTCAAGCAATTGCGGTGGCTTATGAGGATCTATGCCTCTTGCTAAAACCATGTTCTTTTGATGGCGTGGCTCTACGCGCATATTTAACATAGATTTTAGAAACACAATCTGCGTCCACTGACAGTGAAGGGGTTAGGACATTTGAGTGGGATATGGATCGACAATGACAGATTAATGGCAAAGCTGGATTAACTAGAGCTCCACGCCCGGGAAGGACTGAAGCTGATATAACCCTGTTTTTGATCAACTAGAGCTCCACGGCCGGAAAGGACTGCAGCTGATATAACCCTGTTCTTGATTAACTAGAGCTACACGCCCCGGAAGGACTGAAGCTGATATAACCCTGTTCTTGATTTACGACTGGTACAGCTGGTACACAATCCGTGACGCACCACAAAGTCGGAATGAGTTCACACAAATCACACCCAAAGTTTAAAACAATGATTCAATACAAAGCAGCCAAACAATCCGCATCACACACCAAAACCCCCCACTAAAAAAACAAACAAACAACCTAAACAAAATGTAAACAATGCCACATAAAACCAAAGCAGCATACCAGGTGCCTGGTCCCAGCTGTAGCCAAGGTTTTCGCCAACAGACAGCCTCTGAGCCCTCAGTTGTTGCCTCATCTGACGACTTCCAGCATCCTTCATTTGAAGATGCTCTCTCTGGTCAATTTTTGCCCAACGTGTTCGATTCATCTGAAAGAAAGGTATAGTTCTAGATTTAGTAATCAATCAATCAATCAATCAATCAATGAACCAACCACCCAACAAGTCAGGCAGGCAGGCAGGCAGTCAAGCAATCAATCAAGCGAGCAATAAAACAATTACCATTCATTTGTTCGTTCGCACGCTCGTTCGTGTCTTCCCTCGCTTGTTTTTTTGCGTCCATCCATCCATTGTTTCACTCATTCATTCATTTGTTCCCACAAGTTAGCCATCCACGCAGTCAGTCCGTTTTGTCAGCCACTCCATGGCGAGAACTATTGCTGTCTCTGTAGTCACGGTTCCCGGTAAACAGAGGTCTTCCAGACGACGACGGCCGCAGTTGGCCCGCGCAAGGCAGTGCAAGGGCCAACTGTCTCGCACTTCGGCCTGTAGACCTTTTGCTACTGGGGCTGTCGTTTGTCTTGCCTAGTGCTAGGTGTATTGTGTGCTGCTCTGTGATTGTGTAGCCGCAAGATCCAAAATCACGTACCAGCCCACATTTAATCTTTCGGTGTCGGTAGCGATTTTAGTTGCGATGATTCCTGGAAAAATCCTAGGGACTAAAACCGCTGCCGACACCTACATGGTTACACTTTGCCATACATACTCTCGACCTTGCGTCGTCCTCTTCAAGCTGCGTCACTTTATCCTCTTCTGACGTCATATTCATCTGGGCTGACTGCAGCTGCGCCTCTCTGATGACTGTCCACAGAAACTATCTTGAAATCTCGGCGGTATAATATGTACCTATAAGTACGTTATGACTAAACACTTTTTTTTTAAAGCAAAAAACACCGCAGTTGGTGACATTAAAAAGACAATACTTGTCCCATAACAAAATCTCTTGACTGTTGGTATATCAAATAATTTTCATAGTTTATCATACGACAAACGGCCATATTTGGACTTGGTCTGATCTGACAGGTGTCTTGAAGGTCCACACAATTATTCAAGAACCCAGGCAGCCTTTTTTTCTGTTCGTTGAGCTGTAAACACCAAGCAACCAGTGAAATTGTGACCCTTTTCACACGCAGATACCAGATATTGAATTGTTTTGCTTTTTCGCTATTTGGTATTCGTGCCAAAGTGCAATATAAAGAGCTGAACCCAATTTTAACCCTTTTAATTGTTGCCAGTGGATTCAGATCATGTTTTGAAGTCTCCCATATTTCAACACCAAAGATCGTCAGCCGCCCAAGGTTCATGGATACAGCGGCGTCACCAAGAGGCACAGATCCTCATAAGCCCCCCGCAAAAGGCGGGGCTCACGAAGATCTGTGTCTCTTGCAGTTAGATGTATTTACTTTTTCTCGGCATGGAAGGGGTTAACAGATACGCTTACGTGAATCATAAACTGTAGTACTCACTCTCCTCCGAGTCTAGAGCATGCAGCGCTTTCAGGTTGACCACACACAGCCAGCACGCAGTGTCCAGGTCGCTGAACTCATCACGCCCCAAGCTTAGACCTATTACACATGCGCGACGCAGTCTTGACCTTGAGAAGCGATGTTGTTTAATGTCAAGAGCAATTTTGCTACGAAACTCCTTTATATCGAAAACCTGTTAACAGATACGACAACAATCGATGAAACAGACTTCAGTAGTCAGACAGCGTGGCCATCTCAAAGGACCATAATTTTGGCGAGAATATAAACAACTAAACAGCTTTTGCTCACCCCACACAATTTTTAAAATCAAAATATATGCACTGGCGTTAAATAAGATCGCTGAACATTGCTGAAATGCTTCTGTCCATTTCTAGCCATTTTTCTGGTTTAATGTTTATTGCTGGATATACAATGTGAGCTACGTGTGTCAAAGGAAGGAAACTCAGGAAGTTAATGAGCACATACCTTGATCATCTTCTCCTGCGGAAGCTGTCCTTTGCAAAGGACTACATCAGCTGACAGACACCCCACATCCGGGTTATCCAGGCCCTTGACGATGATTGGATGATCGCAGAGACGACACGCCCACACGCTTCCATCCGCATCTCTCTTCAGGCGAACTCCCTGATGGAAAGAAGCATTCGGCGTTTGAGAAGCAAAAGGCCATTTTAATTTTGTACTCTTCAATTGTCATGTCTAGAAATAATCGTGGGTATACAATATTTTAACTTGTGTACTCCCCAGATAGACCCACTCTAGGAGTAGGCCACCAGTACATTTCCATTCAAATGAGATGCTAAGCATCTCATTTGAATGGAAGTGTACTTGTGGCGTACTCCCCGAGTTGTCTGTCTGGAAGTACACACGCAAACGGTACGGGATTCATTTCAAAGTTGAGCACTTTTATCGCCATCATCACTATTTCAATCATACCACTCTGATACATGAAGCTTTCCATACAACTACCCAACTACAATACGAGAATATTACTCAGCCATTTTACTGATACACCATAGCAAGATATGGATTGACCATAATAGTTCAAGGGTGGTGCCATAATAGCTTGGCGCCTTCCTGAATTGTAATGCAGTCCTGCAAAATATGGGTATTTCGTACGTGGGAAACAATGGGACAAACACAGCTCTATGAGATCCCTTTGCACCTCTTTCGCAGCAGCACCGATCTCTTTGAGTAAAAGGGTTTCGGATCGACGTAGGCATTATTTATCCTACGCAGAGGTCAACTTAGACCATGGTCAGCCAGAGGATGTTTAGCTTACAAGGATGCAAATCAGCGGTCACCTCTTGAATGAACGATCTGTGATAGGCGGTTTCTTCGTCGCGTGCAGGGTTCCGACACGCACCCAGGCCAAATCTGAGGGGAAAACGAACAAAGAAATAAACAAACAAGCATACAAAGAAAGAAACGAATCGACCAGTCGTCCAACCACACAGACATTATAAATACAAACAATCTAAGGGAAGAAAGGCTATGGATGTCAGACCATGAGCCACTGAATCAAAGGTATGGCTAAACTGCCGTCAAACTAGGACAGTCATTCACCATTGGGTGGATTTGATCTGTGCCTTCCCATCAAACTAATCTGGCAATGCACTTGGGCTGTCAAGGCCGATCCATCTCCAGCTATGATGACTCAACGTTGACAGTTGTACTGGTAAGAAACTTGGTTCTAGACTGATGTTGCCAACTCTTCGGCTGTCGGTAGAAGGGTTAGAAGTAAATACCTGTCCCCATCAAAGACCGTGAAGGAGCCATCCACTATGACAGAGCGAGCCTCCACGTAGGCTTTGGCCACCTGCTTGCTCCGCTCCATGTAAATGATCTTGGCCCAGGTAGCTTCCGGCAAGGAATCTTGGGAAGACAGCACTCTTTCCACCACATCCTTCAAAACCAAGAATGCAAATTACAAATAAACTCAATAAATACTGCTTTCGTCATCCTTTCATAGTAGGCCTACTTGTTTTGTTTTATTTCGTTATCGGTGAGGGCTGTCTGGTGTGTCCGTTGTTGGTTTTATGGTATACGTGTGTCTTTTTGTGTGTGAGCTTTTTTTGGTTGGTGTGTTCTTTTTGTTATTCTTATTTTTCTTGTACATCTTGTCGCGTGAGAATGTATGTTAGGGACTATGTATGTGCTGTAGGATGCAGGGTGTATGTATGTTAGTATGTCATTTGTACGGCGCCTAGAGCTTTTCTATCGAAAGTACAGGCGCCTTAAAAATATACATTATTATTATTATTATTGTTATTATTATTAAATTAAAAGGTTGCGATCGAGCATCAAGAAACGTGTCAATAAACGTTTTCAATCAACTACTGAAAAAAGAGGCTTTTGATTCAGTTCAATAGTAAATGATGCAGTCTCTCTTGGCTTGACTTCGCGAACGAAGATTCTATAGGGCTTGCCCTCGTCGTCTGCAAGCATTTTCGTGACTGCGGAGGCCAATCCGGGACAGGCAGGTTCGACCGCAGTGGCTGCAGGGGAAGGTCTGGTCAGGGTTCTGAGTTACGACAACTCTGTTTTTTCTCCTGAGCCGCTTGTCCTTGAGGTTAGCATGTCGGCGCCAAGCTAATCTGGTATTACCCTTGAATTATCATGGTCGATCCATTTCCTGCAACTGGTGCATAGTCGTTAAATCACGCCTTCAAAATTTGGGAAGTACGTCATTGGGGTTGAAAGAGTTAAACCTGTGCAATTTGGCCACGTGTAATGACGGTCTGCCAATATTAGCGCTAACACGTTTGACAATCGGAATTGCATTGCTACATTTTAATGCAATCCAGACCAAAAAGATGACTGTCAAGCGTGTGTTGTACCCGTCTTTTCTAAGCGTGTTTCTTTCTCCGTTGGGTATTTCTTTACATTTTAATGAATAGGAAAAAGAGAAAACGGAAAACGTTTGAGTGAAAACTCCGCCCACATTATAAAAGAGCTGGTCGTCATCCAACATGAGAGAAGACCGGCTGTCATCGTGCAGACTGTAGTGGCGATTCTCGCCGTAACGCTGGCCTGTGTACGGGTCGCCTCCACCTCGCCTGTTCTGGCTGCCTCGAGGGTGATGATCTCGGTGGATGGCGTGTTGAAGCTGCGTACGACAATATAAATAATGACTGCTGGTCTAACGATTCTACACACAATAAAAATGTGTTTCCTGCTCTGTGACTTTGGACCTTACGGTTCTGGGGCCGTAAAGTCCAAAATCACAGACCATCGTAACATAAACAAGTAATGCCTGCGTGCCCACATTTAGTCTCTTTTGTTACTTATCCGTCAATCAGTTCCTGCATAGTCAATGTTCGTTTGCTTCGGGGTTGTTTTTTTTATTCCGTAGTTGTTCCCATGTTTTGTTGATTGTTTCTTTAATCGTCTCCTTATAAACATGAATGTTCATTTTATTAACTCATTCTACCCCAGACACACCACAGCAAGATAAGGATCGACCATGATAGTTCAAGGGTGATGCCAGAATAGCTTGGCGCCCATGGGCGCCAAGCTATTCTGGCATCACCCTTGAACTATCATGGTCGCTCTGCAATGCAGTCTTCAGAGGACAATGGCAAAATTTAAGGAATTCGGTGTTGGGGTAGAAAGAGTTAAGAAAACATAATCCAAATAAGACTACAAATAAACACTGCTTAACCCCTTCCCTGCCACTGTACGTACATGTTTTGTGTCTGAAATCGGCGTTTATTCAATAACAAAAAGTCACAACCGTCCCAGGAACATGGATACAAGCTGGTGTCAGCAAGAGACATAGATCCTCATGCACCCCACAGGCGCGGGGGCTCATGAGGATCTATGTCTCTTGCAGTTGGATCGCGTTCAGTTTTTCTCTGCAGTGAAGAAGTTAAATTAAGGCATGTCAGATTGAAAAGATAAGACCTTGCCTACCGGATCATCGTTAGCTCACCTGGGATTCGAACCTGTTCCTGTCGTGGTCTGCCTGTTCCTGAACTGCCCTCCATGCCCACGCGCCTGCGCGGCTGACTTCATCTAAGAAATTACCAATCGCAGCTTCCTGTTGCTGGGACGTCATCTTGCCTCTCACGCGCCTGCGCACTAGGAATCCCCGGACGGCGCTCTGCGCGATGATGATGTTGCGTATGTCCTGAGCCTTCAGGGCGTGCAGTCTGTGCACGTGCCAGTACCGCAGAAATACCTGCATGAGAAAGACTTATTCATGAATTGTCTATAATAGGAAAAAGGCTATCGTTCAAGTTGTATTTTCAACAATGAGTTTTGTTTCTTCGCATTAAAAATGGAGACGAAACAAAAGAAAAAGTTATGCAAGCAAAATGTAGTAAAACCATACTGTTCCCGCAAGGGTTTCATGTGAAAGGAAAACAGAAAACCCTCTAAGTTACAAACATGAAACACGACGTTTCGGATCAAAGATCCTTCTTCTCGGTGATATGGAAACAACGTAAAACAGAAAACAACACACGATAGAAAGAAAAGACGTCATCTTGTATAGAGAAAATTTAGAAAGACGTCAAAAAAATGTTCACGAGAAAGAGAGAACAGAAGATACATAATGACGCAAATACACACGTACAAAACACGTAGCACAAAACGTCACTACACGCATTCGCATTTACTCGTGCCTGCTGCCGCTCAAGTACATAATAATGATATATGCATACACACACACACACACACACACACACACACACACACACACACACACACACTCACTCACTCACTCACTCACTCACACACGCACTAATCAGTGCAACGGTAGCATCAAGTACCAACGGTAGCATCAAGTATCAGCAGTGAGGTCAAATCTGGCACCAACTACCCATCAGACCGATCATACGTCCCTAAACATTGGTTTGTCTTGGGGTGAATGTTCAAGCCGCGCGGACGGTAAGTGCCAAGCCTGTCCGCGAAAAATGATTCTGTCAGTTTGCGGCGGGATGAAGTGGGATGTATTTTGCCAAAGGATGCGTATGCGTAATGCAAGCAAAGACCTAGAGTGAGATATGTGTAACCGATCCCACTCCATGTGCTTGCAATATTTCGTTTGTTTGTTGTTGTTTTGTTGTTGTTTTGTTGTTTTGTTGTTGTATTAATAATAATAATAATAATAATAACAACCATCGTCATTATCATGATTATTATTAGTAATATGATTATCATCATTGTTTGCTTTTTTGTTTTTTGTTGGTTTGTTGGTGTGGTTTGATGTGTTGTTGACCGGACCACTTGCCACGGTTTCTTGAAGTTCTTACCGATGTTTTTGTGACGACAGGTCCTCGCCCCAGTAGACCTGCCCGCGCCAGTATGTCGTTACAAGCCAGGGAGAGGGAGGTGATGTAGGCCACAGAACTGAACGCCAAAGTCCTGAAGCTGATGAAAAACACCAACACTGCACTGCTTCAAAAACTTTATGTTCAGAATGTAAATTTCACGCCGGCATCATTGGGTTGAAATCAGCACACTTACTTTGGGAGAGATTCTGTGCTGTTTGCGGGTGTACTCTCTGGATAGACCCACTCGAGGAGTATACCGCAAGTAGACTTCTATTCAAATGATATGCTAAGCATCTCATCTGAATAGAAGTATACTTGTGTTGTACTCGCCGAGTGGGTGAAAATGGGCAGTACACTTGTAAACAGTACGGCATTCTTCAGTGATTTATGGTCATGTACTAACTTAGTGACAAACCTCACCCCACCCCCACGACCCATCCACCCTGTCTTTCCCATTACCTACGAGAGGCATTTTAGATTTATGATTCTGATTACTGGCAACACAGTTTCCTCCATTACTAGAACATATTTCTGCGTCAGAAACACGAAAGTGGACTACACGCGCGCGCGCGGGCAAACGCACACACACTGACACACACACACACACACACACACACACACGCGCACACGCACACACACACACACACACACACACATACACACACACACACACACACACACACACACACACACACACACACACAAACCAGTACGAAAAAAAGAGGACAAATGACCAAAATAATAATGTAATCGGACAACACGATAGAGCTTGAGAAACGAATCTCAATGTGTGCTGGTCTGTGACTCTGGAGCCGTGAAGTCCTAACTCACAACCAGCTGCCCATCAAAACCATGAAACAAGTATGTCACCAATGTATTGTTGCTGACTTGTTCAATGCAATCCTAATTCTACAAACGACCAAGCCAGGAAAACATCCAGCCCTACCCACATTGCTACCTTCTTCTACGAATCAACAAGTAAAATATCAAACCACTGACCTTCGAACAAATTCTTGTTGAGAGATACACGTGGAGTAACCAAATTTCCGCTGCCGCGTCATCTCCACCACGCATGCTTCTTTCAACTGTGACGTCACTTCCGCCTGGTCGAACACCGGGGATGTCAGGTGAGAGTTTGGTCGCAAGCATCTTTAGTAAAATAAAGAGGTTTGTGTTTACATTAAAACACAGTCCTTTGTCGACCGACTGGCGTGTTTAAGACGAAGACGAGCGAAGAGCTTAAAAAAAAAAAGCCCATATTTACCGTTAACTGGAGACTCTACAGCGATAGCGGCGCTGATCAAAAATAGTTCAAGGGTTGTGCCATATTAACTTGGCGCCTATGAAGGCTCCAATTTAATTTGGCACAACCCTTGAACTTATATCCCCCACAGCGTAACGTGACAACCATTATAGATGATTTCCAAAAGTAAATATTAAAGGTCTGAAAGGGTTAATTCGTTCCTTCTAAGCTTAATTTACACATCGTCAACAACATCAACTTCGACAAGTACAATAACGACGTCGATTTCATCTTTGTCAGAGTTCAGGGTCTGGAATACACAGATTCCTGCTCGTCAAATGTCACACTGTTATAATGCTTGCGTTCCAATGGGGTAGAGAAATCATAAAGAGCATTGGGATAATTCGAAACTATTCTCTGGGAATGTAGGACAACGTGACAGCGCATTGCTGAACAGTGTACTTCAGAAAACAGCAAGGTCATACGTAATAAATATGTATGTTATAATTCTGTGAGAAAGGTGTCCACCAACCTAATGTAGTGCAGATTGCTGCCTTCCAGTTTTTGCGTTAGGTAGGCAAGGTCATTCTAGACAGACAGGAAAGATGACTTTTTATTAATATGATACGATATTCCCGATGTCAAGCACAGGAAACAACATTCAAATTCAAGAGGCAAACATCGTGCGAGGCCCAGCACACGCGAAGGCTCATGAGGATCTATACCTGTTGCTGGTCTCAGTCATATAGAACAGTTTCGTGGGACGATCTGACCGTGAATCTGCAATGGTTTCACAGATAACAATTCTAGTCATTTAGTTAGGAATACAATTGGCGTAGATCTGTATGAAGGGCCCAGAAGACACTAAAAGAAAACGAAAAACATCCCGAACCAGATAGACCAACTGAGGAGTACAACACAAGAAAACGTCTATTCAAATGAGATGCTAAATATCTCGTCTAAATAGAAGTGTACTTGCGGGATACTCCCCGAGTGGGTCTATCTGGGGGCTACACCCGATAATGTTGATCGTTTTGTTTAATCGTTGTACAGTCTTAAGTCGCATTTTGGATGTTTTGACATAATTATATACATTTCTGAAAACTACAGTGTTTGCTGATTACTGTGATATATGACTGTATGCTGTAGTGCAACAATTGTAGAAGTTGTTAGTATTTAAAGTTGTTAAAGCCTCCGGCGGCCATTTTAAGAAAACAGCCTGTAAAGTTTCTGTGTGCAGTATAATTGGGGCCAAAGGCAGACTTTTAAAATCATTTCTAACCTATTTAATGGCATTTTTCATGATAAAGATTTTAACCATACGATACTTTGGTGTATGTAGAATACATTTCTGCAAAAAAGTGAAAATAACCCAGATTGATCCCCACCACATATTATTGCGTATAGTGCTGATTGGCTCACTGCGAGTTAAGACTGGTTTCGTGAGAGAGGGTCACATATGTCTCTTGCTGGACCCATTAAATATTCGTGTTGTTTTGAGGGTTCTTGGCGTAGAGAAAGATAATTTCAGGGACAACGTTCATGCCACTGGCAAAGAAGGGGTTAATAATACCGGATTTCACCAAGTCGTTTTAAGAATGTAAATAATGTCTGGGAATATGTGGTTTATTACCTGCAATGTGCTTGTTGCGAAAAAACTTTCAGGCTGAAGATATTCTGGAGGAAATCTGAAAGGAAAAAAACAAAACTCGTTTACGTCCTGTAAGACATAATAAAACAACGATTATCAAAAATTCACCAGACTGCATAGCACCAAAGAGTCTAACACTGTTTAAAACAACAATTCAGAAAAGAACATCACCACCACCCCCACCACCCACCCAACCCCCACCCCCTTTCACCCAGCCCCATCCACCGAAGAAACAACAAATTAAATCAAAGAAATACAAGCAACAGTAACGATGTAGTCGCGACGACGCCTCTGAAATTCAACGTAATTTACATATGCGAATAAAACTGCATACGTAAGCTGGTCTGTGATTGCCGACCTTAACTCATTCGAGACGTGTCGTCTCCGGATACGCGGCTTCAAGCCGCGTATCCGGAGGCGGCACGTCTCGAATGTGCTAAGGCAAAGGACCGTACTGGGCAAAATTACAGTGCAGCACATAGATATATACCAAGTTGTTTGCAGACACAATTACATGCACTTAGTCAGCATTTGTGGAGACAAATCATTCAGCCGTAAAGAACAAAATCACATTTCAACACGCGCGTGTTTGTCCGTACCGTTTGCGGGAGTACTCCCCAGATAGACCCACTCGGCGAGTACGCCACAAGTACTTTAATTTCCTTTGAGCATCTCTTTTGAACAGGCGTGTACGTGTGTTGTAGTCCCCGAGTGGATCCGTCTTTGAAATACACTTGGGATGTTACAGAAAAGCCTGGATGAGGTGTGCTCACTCGGATGGCTGGAAGGTCACTCCCGCCAACGTAGCGACAAGGGGGTTGGCACTGTGCAGCAACAGCTGTCTGAGATCTTCCGGCAGGACGCCGTGATTCCTTGACAAGAAGTCGCTAGCGTCGTACGTCACCTGCAGAATACACGTAGCCAGTGTAAAGCAGTGTTCTCGTCAGCGCCTTTCACAACTGGTAATTCTCTTGTATCTGATTATCGTAACGTTCAATTCAAAAAGACAAAAAGAACGGTCGTCACGATATGCAAAGGGTGCCAGTCTAGGAACTGGATGTCCTAAAGTGTCCATGTACGTCATAAAATCGTTATGCTTGATTCACATCTTTGGTTCTCGTGATTTGTGAATACACGTGTGTGTTTTTTGTTTGTTTGTTGTTGTTGTTGTTGTTGTTGTTGCTGTTGTTGTTGTTGTTGTTTTTATCCGCGTGATTCCTGAAAAAAAGTTACCGTCATAATACGTCGAATGTAAAATAAAGTCGTGTTACCACTTCTCCTTTCCAGAAATCCAACAACGGAAAGGGGTGGGTGGTGGTGGTGGTGGTGGTGGGGGTGGGTTGGGGGGTGGGGTCGGGAGAGGGTCCTAAGACACACGGTAATCATCATGACATCTACTTCAGTAATTCCGGGAGGGAACAAAAACAACCAGTGACATAGTTTCCTCGATCAGGATATGCCATCTGGACACATCGACTAGTTCTAAGTGTTTATCAAACACAACGACGTCAACAAGAAAATGCAACAGGAAACAAGAGAAACAATGCATGCACCTGTCCCTCTGCATGCTGGATAGCAAAGGTACATCCGCTCATCTTGCTTGTGCTGACGTAACATCCGCTCTTCTTGAAGGCCTTGTCTTTGTCCAGGGAGGTCACCAAGGATTCTGGGGAGCCCCTGGGATCTGTTGTTGCCATGGAAATGCTGGTCAGCAGTCCCCCTTCAGGCTTTGAACACAGAACAAGAACGACAAAGTGCGCGGACAGCCAAAG
This sequence comes from Semisulcospira habei, assembly GCA_036245525.1. NCBI lineage: Eukaryota > Metazoa > Mollusca > Gastropoda > Semisulcospiridae > Semisulcospira > Semisulcospira habei. The sequence continues at coordinate 175,612,865 of BTPG01000001.1, forward strand.
GGTCAAATGTTACCCGGCCGGTATGAGATTTTGCGCCGCACGATTCAAATGACAAATCAACATGCGCACATCTTACGCATCGTTTGTTAACTCGTTGCCTACTGAGTAACTTTTCCGTACTGTGTATTCTGCCGATAATTTTTGTTAACTCATTCAGCCCTGACACTCCACAACAAAATATGGATCGAGCATGATAGTTCAAGGGTGGTGCCAGAAAAGCTTGGCGCCTATAGGCGCCAAGCTTTTCTGGCACCACCCTTGAATTATCATGCTCGATCTGTCTCTAGAACTGTAATACAGACCTTCAGAGGGCAACTATAAATTGGGGGATCCGGTCCTCGGGTAGAATGTGCTAAGAATTGATTTCTGGATCCGGTGAGCATGGATCCGGTGAGCATGGATCCGGTGAGCATGCTAAATTAAGCAACGGCGTGAAAGAACATGCACGTTCAGCACTAAAAATAGCCACGCACGCGCACTGCAAGCGAACCTTGGCTGGGCGAATATCGCTGATCCCGTAAGCGTTTAAGGGAAAATAAACTCGAGGCGGCTAAAGTCGACATCTGTAGGCAACGTGCTACAGGTAATAATAATAATAATAATAATAATAATAATAAAGGTAATTTGTATAGCGCCTAATCACCAAGGTGCTCTAGGCGCTTTAAAATTGCAGTAATGAAACACAAAGCAAAATACAAAAACAAGCACATACAACAACAAAAATGCACGATGCCCTTGAGTGACCTTATTACGTGTAGGGATACGGAAACACGAGTGTCTGAAGCAGAGCGTAGTGAGCGGGACGGTGTATACAGCTGGACAGGATCAGATAAGTAAGGAGGGGCAGAACCAGAGATGATGTTGAAACAAATACCACAGACTTTATACTGAATTCTGTATGAAACTGGCAGCCAGTGCAAATCAGCTAGTAAAAGCATAATGTGTTCCCGTTTCGGTACACGAAAACTCAGACTTGCAGCCCAGTTCATGACTCTCTGGAGTTGGTCAAGAAGATTTTGCGGAACACCGGACAAAAGAGAGTTGCAATAGTCTATGCGGGACAGCACAAGGGAGGTAACAAATGTTTTGGTAACTTCAACAGTCAGCAGTTGTCGAACAGTGCTGATCCTTCTGAGTTCAATGAAGGCAAGCTGGCAAACTTTCTTCACTTGTTCCTTCATTGTCAGCCTGTTGTCAAAAATGACACCCAAGTTACGGGCCGAGCTAGAAAAGGAGATGGCGCTCTCGCCCACCATCATTGACTCAGGAAGATCAGCACTGCACGTAGAGGAGCACATCATTCGGAGGGACTCAGTTTTGTCACTGTTCAGCTGGTAATGCAATATGCGCGCGACTTTTCAAAACAGTCGAACCAATTATAGCTTCCAGTACCTTGAAAACCAGAGTCAAGAGTTCCCCGTTGTCAGCAAACTTGATCTTGTACGCTTGCACCTTCTCCCTCTCGCACGCGTCCACGTCCTTCCCGAAAATGACCTCATTCAGATGACGCTGTATTCGCTCGACGGCCATGTTGCGCAGCAGCGTCTCCAGGCGGTTTACGTGAAGATTCTCGTGAGCAGAGGCTTCGATGACTGTCACGGGTGTGAGTGCACCGTGGTTTCTGCAAGGGTATACACACCGACGGGGAAGGACACGTTTAACCCCTTCGCTGCCGAGAAAAAACTGAACACTATCCAGTTGCAAGAGGCATAAATCCACATGAGCCCAGCAGTTGCCTCATGAGGATTTATGTCTCTTGCTGAGACCGATTTGTATCCATGTTCTTTTGACGGTCGGGGATCTTCCGCGTCGAATTGACAATGATTTCAAAAAGACAGTCTGTGTCCACTTGATGTGAGGGGTGTAACTATTTTTACGTTCAAACATTCAACGCGCAGACGCACAGTACAAAATAAGTACAAAATGTTAAGTACAAAATGGTATGCTCTTTAATACTACTAACACATTCACACACTACATAAGAACCCTGGCTCACATTTACCGTGGAGAAGTTGTGACATTCAAAATACAAAATTGAATTCTATTAAAGGTACAGACATATGACACATCAAATTCAAAACAAGACACCACATCCAGTAGTATCTTTGAGTTAATAAAACCTTAATTTTGATATTTTACTGCACCAAAAATTAGCATGGTGTACATTATAAGTTACTGGTCGCAGGGGTTTGCTACACGAACCCTTGTAGACCTAAGGGAGGTCAAAGGAACCATTATAACCCGAAGGCCGATGGCCTGAGGGGTACAATGGTTCCTTTGACCTCCCGAAGGCCTACAAGGGTCCGTGCAGCAAACCCCTGCTACCAATAACGTATTTGTTTTCATTCCTCCACCATTTTTGTAAAAGAAAACAAGAAGAAATCTTCCGACCTGGATCACGCCAGACATGACTGACGTACAAGGAATGTACATGTATACATATTAGACTTAAGACGTAATATAAACTCTTAATAACGTTGCCGTCTCCAGTAGTGTGCCGGTTGTTTTGAGCAACACTAAGTAAATTTGTACTCTAGAACGTTTTGGTGATATTTTATAGTGCACGTCAGAAACAGGGCTACAAAAAGTCCGCCATTTGTCGCTACAAGGGTTTTTGTATCACGGTCACATGGTACAGTTTGCGCTAAAGAAACTGGTCGTGTGACGTTGGGATGAAAACAAAACCATTTACACAATCACAAAAGTTTAGTACACATATTTCCACAGCAATAATGCCAGGAAGCTCATACAAAAGGCATCTTGGCAAGACTGGTCAATGATCTTATCAGCTAGAGTGAAAGCAACGTTTTCGGATAGCACACAAACGAACATTCTTAGTACACAAACCAAGAGGAATCACTCAGCGCTGGACAGACAAACATTTAGATGAGGATGCAAATGATCGTCTTGTTCTATACCTGCGTATTTCTCTGTGGGCTGGAGATTGGGTGCTTGATAGGTGGGGGCAGGGGATCTAACTGTTTGTCTGTCCAGCGCTGAGTGATTCCTCTTGGTTTGTGTGCAATTCTGCCAGCGCTAGCCTCACCTATCTGGTTTGTGAGAACATTCTTAGGAAGAACAAAGTGTACATAGCTTTATAACATTTGTTTTCTCACTTTTGAACAGAAAATGACGATAAAGAAAACAAAAACCGGGTAAATCTGGGCCAAGGCCATATACCATTGCCGGAGCAAAAAGATCAGAAGGCACATGCAAGTCCGCATCAGCGCCGCTAGCGACCGAAAGCAAGAATAACCCCACGGTCGAATTGACAAAGCGTGCAGGATTAGTCCTAAGGTGGCCCTGATCTGTGTTTTATTCACAGCGTTGGACTTTAGCTCAGGTACGTTGAGGTCTCGGAGACACAGACATATCATCTAATTATTATAAACTGAGTTCGTATAAATAAACCGCTTACATACATGGGCTCTCTGAGATACAGACATAACGACTGATTATTATCGTATTCTGCCCGCGACACACTGCAGCAAGATATGACACCAACATGATAGTTCAAGGGTGGTGGCACAATAGCTTGGCGCCAACAGGCGCCAAGCTATTCTGCCACCTCCCTTTATCTATCATGGTCGATCTGTGGCCTGAATTGTAATGCAGTCCTCAGAGGATAACTCCAAAATGTGCGTATTTCGTACCTCGGGCACAATAAGTTATAAATTCAGTGATTATAAGTAAATAATAATAATAATACTTGTTATTATACAGGCGCTTTACCCAATTCTGCAAATCGGCTCAAAGCGCCGCGAACTGAACCCAACACGCACGCTCACGTGACACACACGCATTCACTCTGAAGACAAACACAGGACAAGACAGACACAGGACATTCACGTGGTGCGAAGGGTCAGCTCAGCTACTGCCGTTTCGGAAATTTTGATCGCTTGTATTTGAAATTTATTAAATGACCTGAAACCGGTACCAAAGTGGAGGGTGAGGAAGAGCCGGAGTACCCGGATGTGATGAAGCTCTATGCTCGTGCATAGTGCTCACACATTAGGTTATATACGGTACGGTTTTTGTTAAAGTTTGTTTTGTGCCGATAGTCCGTGAGGCCGAGATCAACGTGAAATCTTTAAGTCATGGTTAGCACGGGAGTTTTAGTGAGTACTGTTATAGTGAGTTCTAGGCGGAAGCTGTCTTGTCAGAGCAGAAATACGTTAATACGGGCTTTCTTGTCAGAGGGATCAGATGTGTTTGAGATACCTAGCCCGTATTCCAAGACTCTGAAGCCTAGAATTCAGGTATGTTTTTGATATGTATTATTGATGCTTAGTTGAAGATAGTATGCGTTGGTAAGAGTAATTTGGTTGTATGGCGTTGTTGATTGGGTTGGAATTCAGTGAGTTAGCCGGTGTTTTTGTATACAGTTATTTACCGAGATGGATGACTAAAGGAATGTAAGGTGTGTATGCTTAAGTCGCTATGAAGGTAGTACGTGGATGGTTAAGCATAGTCTTTTCCAGTGTATAGAGTAGTGGATAGCAAGAGTGTTAGGCTATAGTCTGTTTCAAGATAGTGACAGAGATATGTTGGTGTTACGGAAGTAGACAGGTGATGAAGCACATGTGTGTGTGAATGAACGTGTGAGTTGTTGTATCAGCCAGGTTACGTGATGTTTCTCATGTCATCCAATATGTTGTGTGTTTAGCAAGCGTTACGTTTTGGATCCTTGTTGTTGTGTTTAGAGGGCTTGTAAAGAGGGAGCGACGGACGCCGAGACGTCAGTCACCAGACCTAACGTGAGGTCATCACCCCTCCAGCTCTTCACTCAGGTAGTGAAGCGATCGGGACCGAGACACCCGAGTTAAAGCGAGAACTGCGCTACGGTACGAGTACGAGGACGTCCGTGAGAAAGGACGACAGGAAGAAGCGTACAACGAAGTAGTCCACAAGCTAGGAAGGTCTACCGTGCACCCCCCCCCCCCCCCCCCCCAGTACTCAATAAGATGGGTTTCAAAGTGTTCCTTAGTATGTCCTGAGATGTTTAAGCCATGTTCCCCGAAAATCCTTAGGAACACACCAGAGATATAGCCGATGGCGCAAGGGTACCCCCATTCACGCTCTTCGCAGGTGCTAAAATGAGGTTGAGAAACATTTTCCTCTATATAAATCAGAATTCATTCCAGAAACCCAAATCAGGCAATATTATGTCAAGGCACACCTTCTGCATCCTCTGCAAAAAACAGAATGAAAAAATATTGAATCTCTGGCTCACAGTGAAGGTATTTGTGCACCCATTAAACGACCATTTCCACGAAATCGCAAAAAAAGACAAAAATAAAGTGTCAGATGCCTTCAGACATTTTCTATAGCACTGACAGTCCATTTTCAGGTTTACATCATTAAAACAGGATGTCACAATTATTATAAACTTTACTAGGTGATGCTGTGATCCCTGTGAGTGCCACAGTGGTTGATTTTGTATCCCTACCCCCAAGTTGTAAAAATACACAAAATTAATTAGAAAAAATTGCTTAAGTTATTCCATTTTATTTTGACCTCTTTTTACCTATTAAGTTTCAATAATGTAAGCATAAAGTGCAAGAAAATAAGTTAAGTCGTCATCCTTTACGGTACATTCGTGGTGAATGATAACTTTTTCCCATTTAAAATTGCCGAATTGGGAAACGTACGTCGTTTCCGGTGCCCTCAGAAATTTTGTATACAACTGATAGGTCTTTGTTAGGTTTTATTGGTTAGGATAGAGTACCACAGTTACTCCCAACCTGATTTTGTGATGCTATGATGCATTTAGGGGCCACAGTGGCTGAATCTGCTGCCCTACCCCCATTTTACCAGTACGCAAAGTAACGCAAAATAATCATAAAAATTGCTTACGTCATACTCCTCTGTTTAAATATTTTTTGTTGCCAGTTTTTTTTTAAAGTATACATATTGAGCATAACAAGTTGTGATCATTTCATTAATTTCAATGAAACCCATCAATTTAATTGTAACTATTTTTAACTGGCTGGTCTTTTAGGTGATATTTTACTTAGCGTAAGGCAGGTCTAGTAAGGTCTCCCCTTTTCCTTTCATTTATTTTCATCTAGAAATGTGTAAATATGAATGTGTAATAAAGTTTCATGGTTCTTAATAGCCAAAACAATGTTATCAAAAGTACTTAGTTTCCACATGTCGACTACGAGATCTCCACTTCCACCTTCTGCAACGTTCAATTTTGTATGGCCGTCTTTAAATCTTATATTGTTCTGGCTGCCAATAAGTGAGCTGTCAAGAGCTAGGCAGCATTTTTTCAGAGTTTGGTGTATAGGGGCGTGTCTTCTGGTCAGAACTGCCAGCAGACCGCTTCTGTGTATGGACATGTTTGGAGAATGTGCTAAGGAGACTGATTTTCTACGCCAAATTCGCATAGGGCTGTTTCCGCATGACCCAATCTCACGAGGTGAGTCCAGCAGGGTCCTTACGGTCTGTGAACATTTGTGAAAGTTGTTAAAAAATGACAAGGCTTTTTCAGGGCCCTGGAAAGTCTGTCAATTTCAGTCCTTTTCCTTAAAGTCTGTGAAAGTTTGTACAAAATTACAACGTGCTGGCAGACTTTTGTCTACTTCTTTTTTTTTTTTTTCTCCCCCAATTTGTGACTATTCCATTGCGAACGATCATGCTGACGCTTGTTGCAAGTGATCTATATTTAGCTCTGATCATAAAGTGACTGCATGGCCTTTCTGCCGAACATTCTGATTGGTTGTTTACGCTTCTACCGAAGTCCGCCATTCGCTAAGCGTTCTTTTATTTTGGTATCTCTTCATGCATTAGGCACGGAAGCTTCAAATAATTGCTGATACAGAGTGATCTGATTAAAGCGTGTAAACCTTCAGGCTTCATTTTGGGTTTGTGAAACGTTCCTGCTTTTCTGTACGGACCCAGTCCAGAGTAAGCAGTGCGTAGATGAAAGATGGTGGCCTGGCTCTCCCTGTTCAGCTTGTTGATGTCATCTGCCCACAGGCTGCAGCCGCCATTCTGCTGTTGCCAATCACTTTGTTGTTGTAGTGTCTCCATTCCCAGCTAGTCCAGAATGCACTGGAATCCACTGCAGCACTATTTTGTGGACAGGGCATCCAGTCTATCTTGAAGCTTCCTGGTGAGATCAGTGGATCAAGCTGCTGCCTTTCCCTAGCTAGTGCTCTGCTGCTGTGTTGAGCACCTGCAGATCTGTACGATAGTTGGAGCTGCTGCCACCAGCTGGTAAGGAGAGGGAGGTAGTAGTGCGGTCTGCACAACAGATGTACACACCAATTCCTTCATTCCGCACGGCATCTTATGTGGTATCACAGCTGCTGTGAGGGTAGCGCTTGTGCACAACCTCCAGCAAGATGGCTTTGTGCAGTGCCGCGACCTTTGGTAAAGAGTCCAGGAACATTGTTTATGTTGTCTTGAAGGCTCTTTCGAGATGTCCAGGTATCTGAAGGGAGCTGTTCACACATCTTTGGGCTTGGTTCCAGGACGTCAGTGTTAGCCCTTTGCAGGACCTTCAGTTGGCGGTTCAGATTTGGGCGGTTCAGATTTTGACATTTCTGACGGTTCTTGGTCTGCTCCTGTAGTCTCCCATGCTGTCGGTGTTTAGTAAGTTTCTTCATCATGTGTGCTGTTCTGTATTCCAGTGGCTCCAATGTCCTCCCATTTCCTAAATTGGGGTACTCCAGATGGCTCTAAGAATGTCGCTGCATCATGAGAATGATCCATGTTCTGCATCTTGTCAAGCCTGGCTTTTTGGGTTTTGCAGGCAGTGTTTCATGTTGTCGATGTATCTTGGTACCGCACAACTGGTCTGACCGAGCAGGTGTTTGCTTGTGCCAGGATGCTGTAATTTGAGCCAATGTGGTCCCCACCAGTTTCTTCATCAGAGACTTTTTTTTTTTTGCAGCTCTAGCTTCCATGGCTTCAATATGAGGCCTCCACGTGAATCCAGTAATTTATTTGTTGCCAGTAAAGTTGGCCTGTCTGTCTTTGGTACTCGAAGGTCTCCAGTTTTGAGGTGACCTCTTCCGTCTGATTGAAAGAGATGGTCTAGCTCAGTTTGAGTGGCCTCTTTCAGTCCAGCTGCTGACTCTATTGGCAACATCCTGGATTCTGGAGGATGCTATTTCTTTATGTTTTCTGGAGGATGCTATTTCTTTATGTTCTGCTGCGCTCCACACTGCAAAGTCATCCGCATGGAGGATGTTCGAGACGAACCTAGGTACTGTTGTACTGATGTCATTAATGTAGACCAAAAACAGCATCAGACACAACATCTCCCTGAGGTACACCTTCCCCGAGTTTGACAAGAGTGCTGAATGTGCAGACGATAGAAGCTTCAGCGGGAGCCCCTGTTAAGCATGCCTTAAATAAAAAAATTTACAATTAAATTGATGGGTCACATTGAAATTAATGAAATGATCACAAATGTTTATGCTCAATATGCATATTTTGTTAAGAAAACTGGCAACAAACATATTTAATCAGAGGAGCAATTGTTATGATCATTTTTTGTTCCTTTGCGTACAGGTAAAATGGGGGTAGGGCAACAGATTCAGTCACTGTAGCCCCTAAATGCATCACAGCATCATAAAATCAGGTTGGGAGTAACTGTGGTACTCTTTCCTAAACAATAAAACCTAAAAAAGACCTATCAGTTGTATACACAATTTCTGAGGGCATCAGAAACAACGTACGTTTCCCAATTCAGCAATTTTAAATGGGAAAAAGTTATCATTCACCACGAACATACCGTAAAGGATGCCGACTTTCCTTATTTTCTTGCACTTTATGCTCACATTATTCAAACTTAATAGGTAAAGAGAGGTCAAAATAAAATGGAATAACGTAAGCAATTTTTTCTAATTAATTTTGTGTATTTTTAAACTTGGGGGTAGGGATACAAAATCAACCACTGTGGCACTCACAGTAATCACAGCATCACATAGTCAAGTTTATAATAATTGTGACATCCTGTTTTAATGATGTAAACCTGAAAATGGACTGTCAGTGCTATAGAAAATGTCTGAAGGCATCCGACATTATTTTTGTCTTTTTTTGCGATTTTGCGGAAATGGTCGTTTAATGGGTGCACAAATACCTTCACTGTGAGCCAGAGATTCAATATTTGTTCATTCTGTTTTTTGCAGAGGATGCAGACGGTGTGCTTTGACATAATATTGCCTGATTTGGGTTTCTGGAATGAATTCTGATTTATTTAGAGAAAAATGTTTCTCAACCTCATTTTAGCACCTGCGAAGAGCGTGAATGGGGGTACCCTTGCGCCATCGGCTATATCTCTGGTGTGTTCCTAAGGATTTTCGGGGAACATGGCTTAAACATCTCAGGACATACTAAGGAACACTTTGAAACCCATCTTATTGAGTACTGGGGGGGGGGGGGGGGGGGGGTGCACGGTAGACCTTCCTAGCTTATGGACTAAAGGACTTGCACGCCTAGACGTGAGAAGGACCAACGTAACCAGGCAATAACATCAAACAGGTTGGAGACAGTGAGAAACTAATACCTAGCCTGGCAAGGATATAGTGTGTGATGTGTATGTGATGTGGATGCTGGGTGTGGGGAAATGTGTATAGTTTGATAATCATTTAAGCGTTTCTTTTCTTTTATATTGTATAAAGTTACTTTAGAAAGGGAGCCCGTGTGTTGAGTTTTACCGCATGAATGCGCCCGTCTGAGTCAGTGGCGGTATATGCGTCTGTTGTGCGAGAGTCTGTGCGTACGACTGTGGGCAAGTCTGCGTGCGTTACACCCGGAGAAAGAACCCCCCCCCCCCCCCCCCAATCAACCATGACACTTACTAGAGGAGAAAGTCCGACGCCGGAACCCGGTATCGAACCTCGCACCTTTAGCATTGATGGCAGGCGCCTTTACCACTGCGCCACGAACCGAAATAAACGGCTAACGTGGTGTATGGTAGGGTATGGTATGGTATGGTATGGTATGGTATGGTATGGTATGGTATGGTGTCTCCGAGGCGCACATATCCATCTATTTCAAGATGCTCAAGGCGCCGCAGAGATGGAAGCTGGAGCTTTGAAAGCCTGCTACTACTAAGCGCTACTTTATGTGCAAACCTCCACCCTGCCATTAACTTCGGTGCATGCGATATATTTCTGTTTCCATTCCACCGGCCCTAAAGAGGCCTACTCGTTTCGAACATACAATCACAACCAAACGAACACACAAATCAACATTATACCATCTAATACACTGTTTCCAGTATGATTCTTACCCATGTTGTGGCTGTGGAATGAGCAAGGCGTTGATTCTGCCCGTGATCACACTGATCATACGCCGGTACATTTCCACCAACAGTGAGTCTCTTCGCCAGGCCGTCTGCTCTGCCGTACCGGGAGCTCGCATCATTTCGCCTGCCGTGCAAACGATTCGGTGGAATCAGCAATGTTAGTCAAAAAGTGCGCGTTGTTTAACTCATTCTACCCCAGACACACCACAGCAAGATAAGGATCGACCATGATAGTTCAAGGGTGATGCCAGAATAGCTTGGCGCCTATGGGCGCCAAGCTATTCTGGCATCACCCTTGAACTATCATGGTCGATCAGTGTCCTGCACTGCTAATGCAGTCTTCAGAGGACAACGGCAAAATTTGGGGATTTCGGTGATGGGGTAGAATGAATGAACACAAACAGTGGATTAAAAGCCCGGACAAACACGCGATATCGCTTGTAATCGACTCACTGTTGTCGTCCAAACACGTCCACATCTGACCTACCTCTGATTTCCGAACAACGCGTATTACGCGTTGTAACAAAAATAGCAATCAATAGCACTAAAACAATGAAATGAAAGCTCAACGAAAGCAAATGGGCTGGTCTCAACTAATAAGGCAAGTTATAGGAAATATGTAGTTTGTCACAATATAGAGAACATAGCGATTTGTAGCACACTTTTTCTACTACGACAGAGCTTCTTAAAAAAATCTTAAATTACGGCCTCATAAAGCGGATTGTGATTTTTTTAAAAATCTTATTGAGAAGTTAAGTTTCAAAAGGGCTTGTGGTTTAGTACAACCAATGATCGTTTTCTGCGGAAAGAAACTTAGTGTTCGATGCTGCATGATTTGTGGGCACACTGACCTCGGACGAAGGTAGTGGTGTAAAGAATGCCAGCCTCAAGCTGGTCGGGTCTCACCGACAGAAGATCGGCCGCTAGGAAAGAGACCAAATAAAAACAAACGCACTTTTAAATACAGCAATGCATGTGTTAAATGACTGAACATGACTTTACCACTAAATAAGACCAAGCTATATCTGACAAAAGTACAGCTGTTTTGTGAAAATTACGAGTACTATATGTGTACCATACCGGAAATGAGATAGACCTCACACAAACATCGGAAAATACAAGACAGGTTACAAGAATACCAGATATAGGCTGCTACATGTAACTTCTTGATGAACTCTTGATTGTAGTTTAATCCGTTCACTGCAGAGAAAAACTGAACACCAGCCAACTGCAAGAGGCACAGATCCTCATAAGCCCCCGCAACTGCGGGGGCTTATGAGGATCTATGCCTCTTGCTGAAACCACTTTGTATCCATGTTACTTGGGCGGCTGTGGATCATTCGCGTTCAAATCAAAATAATTTCCAAAGCACAATATGCGTCCACTGGCAGTGAAGGGGTTGAGAACACACCAACACTCATCACATTTTCTGACGTAGTGGGAGTCAAGTTCTTAGTCGTGTAACAAAAGTGAAGTAACCTGCTCGGAGCTCATGGTGATTGGCAACCACTGTCTGTCCTGTCTGCGCATGCGTAATGACCTGCAAGTTGCCCAAATGCAAGATGGCAGCAAGCAGAGCGAGGATAGATGACACTTCCTCGCCGCCATAGTTTCGAATCTGCAGACAATAGCGCCAAAGTCAACACTGACTAAAGACAGGAGCAACGGCATGAAAAACGATAAATTTTGGACTACGACAAGAACAATAACACGAACAACAAAATAAATATGACGTGAACAAAATAGACAACGAAAAGCAGAAAACAAAGCAAGGCCAATAACACACACACACACACACACACACACACACACACACACACAATCACACACACAATCACACACACACACACACACACATGCCCCACACATGCATGCACACACAACAACATCAATAACAGAAACAACAATTTAGCCGACTCAAGCCCTAGTCTCCACTACCTTTATGTCAATGCCCAGCTGCTCCAAAGAGGTCTGGAAGAAATTAAAGATTTCAACATGGCGCCCGTGGTCTTCCGGTCCGTAGAAGAGTGAAGAGCCATCGTTTCGCTCCAACAGTCTGAACAAAACAAACCCAAAATGTTGTGAACAATACCACTAAATCAGAACTAGTTTAGAAATTTTACGAATTTCACGCATTCAATGGACTCATCTGCAAGAGGGGTATATTCTCATGAGACCCTGCAGCGGGGGGAGAGGGGGGGCAGCTGAGTACAGGAGATCATTATGTTTACTTTGACCCTTTCACTGCCGGTTGATGAAGACTGTATTTTCAGCGTCAAAGATCCCAAGCCGTCAAAAGTATATGGATACAAAAGTGGTTCCAATAAGAGGCGTGGATCCTCTTGTGGTTGGGTGATGGTAAATTATTCTCGCCAGTGACCGGGCTGACATGTATACGTGTACACAGTGACACTATAATAAACATGACAATCTCCTACCTGTATCGGTCGACAAGGTAGTACGTCTTGAGGTCCAGATCCTGCATCCCGCCCAGCATTGCGTAGAAAATGGTGAAGCTGCCACATCCGGGGGCTCTGTCCACCAGCCGCCATTTGTCCAGACACAGTGAGCACACTTCGCCTGCCGTCAAAAATCGGTGTGTGCTAGTCTGTGATTTTGGATCATACAGTCTGGGGATGTCATGTTCAAGACCACAAATCAGCACACATACGAATCATTTGCATTTTCAGCTGCATGTTGCTGACGTACCTCTTTAATCTTAGGTGTTGGATAATCGTTGCGGAATTCATCAACACTGTAAGTGTAACACGGATAACAGGAAATCACAATTTCCAACTGCCCGTGTTACAGAGGTGATTGGTTTTGCAGCGAGCATCATATGCCTGTGGAGCACACGATTTTTGTTTTAGAACTGCCACTATGACGTCATACACATTGTTTTTTCGCTGTATGTGGCTTAAAGTTCTAACGGCGTATACGTAGCACAGCTGTCTGATTTGAAGGCTCTGTCCGTTTATAGCAGCTTGTAAAAGGGATATGCGTCAGATTATTTTACTGTACCTGAAGCAAGTTGTCCATCAGGCCGACAGTACAGCGTGTTCACGAGGATACAGCGGGTGGAGAGTGGACTGCAAGGACAAGAAGCTGATACCAGAGTTTTCAACACGTGTTGAGCCTGCAGGCAAAGTTCATACACGAGCATAGTTGTCAAACAGACCATACTATGTGTATCTGTTGATAAACACATTTTAAAATTTTTAAAAAATGTCCAGAATGAGATGACAAATTGTGCAATTGTCAAAATTATCACCAAATACCGCAAGATCTACAAGTAATGACCTTATTGTCTTTAACCCCTTCTCTCTGAGAAAGAGTGAACGCGACCCAGCTGCAAGAAACACAGATCCTCATGAACCACGCGACTGAGGGGGCTCATGAGGATTTAAGCCTCTTCCTGCGACCGACTTTATCCATGTTTCTCGGACGGATGTGGCTTCTGGTCGCTGGATGAACAAAACATGTGATGTGTGGCAGGAAAGGGGTTAAACCAACCTACCATAACAATCTTTGGACCGAGGCCTGCCACGGGAGACAACCTCGCCTCTCTCATCAGCTGCGTCACAAGCGACCGGGCCGCGTACGTCTTCCCTAAATAACAGAACAGCACAACAGACAATGATGATTAAATAATTAGGACCTTTCCACTCTAACAGAACAGTGCTAGACGAATAATAATAATAATAATAATACAATGATAATAATAACAATAATAATCATCATCCTGTGTCCATAGAGTCTTCTGGAATTGTGTACAGATCAACGAGATTGCTTTTGGTAAATGCTATTCCAAACAAGTTTCTTTCTTTCTTTTTCTCGCTTGGCATACAACTTAAAAGCGCGCCAAACATACTATGAGTTTTACCCGGGAAAATTGACCTTTAAATGACACCAAAGTCCCTTTTTCCGAGGGGACAAAACTCATAAATGCGAATGTCTAAGGTTTAGTTGCCGCAGTGGTTCTTGCGACGGGAAAGTGAGGGTTGGGTTCGTTTAAAATTGTTTTCCTATTTAAAATTCGTAGTATATTCGGCAACCACAACCACTACCAGTGCTGCTACTACTATGTTTCTAGCAAAACCATTGTCTCAACCCATTCAGCCCTGACGCACTACAGCAGGAGATGGGTCGACCATGATAATTCAAGGGTAGTGCCAGATTAGCTTGGCGCCTGTCGGCGCCTAGCTAATCTGGCACTACCCTTGAAATATCATGGTCGATCCATCTCCTGCAACAGGTGCATAGTCGTTAGGTGACGCCTCCAAAATTTGGGAAATACGTGCGTCGGGCTGAATGAGTTAACATTGTTAGTTTTGTTGCTGTTAGTATTATGTCGGATAAAAGTGACTGCCGCCGGTGGCTAGCAATGTGGTTGTGAAATAATCACGGATACGCGGTTGGGTAGCTCGCTGTGTTTGAGGCACACAAACGCAAATGCATGCCATAGATCCTCATGAGCCCCCGCGACTGCTGGGGCTCACGAGGATCTATGACATGCATTTGCGTGCTGCTGTCTGTGTCCCGGCACTTAAGGGGTCAACTCGTGTCGTGCTCATGCCCCTGAGAAGTACATCACCTGATCCGGAGCGGCCAGTGAGTAAAACAGCTTGGGGCGTGAAGTCGGTGAGCACCATCCGGTACACTCGGTGCGCCACGGCCAGCACATGGGCAGGTAACTCGTCCAGAGGCTTCGACTTCTGGTACCAGTAAGCGATCTGTGGAGTTGCGTTTAAACTGAATTGTATGTTCATTTACTAACATAATAATAATAATAATAATAATAATAATAATAATAATAATAATAATAATAATAATAATAAGCATCTTCATCATCATCATCATCATAATATCGTTTTACTCATAAAAATACTAAAACAACGATAATAATGATAAAGAGCATTTATAGCGTGCTAAATCACCAGACTCAGTCAGCTCTAACATGCTCAATGTCGTGGTTATCTATGTTAACCTATTTAGCCCCGACGCCTACATGCAGCAGGAAATAGATTGACCATGATAATTCAAGGGTAGTGCCATATTAGCTTGGCGCCTCAAGGCCTATGTTAATCTATTTAGCCCCGACGCCGACGTACAGCAGGAACTAGATTGACCATGATGAAGGCGCCAAGCTAATATGGCACTACCCTTGAATTATTATGGTCAATCCATCTTCTGCAACTGGTACATAGTTGTTTGATAACACCTCCAAATTGCTACCGTGATTTTAAATGGAGTAATAACTCAATAGTGAAATATTTAGTAACTGTAGCGAATACACTGACAATAAAACGATCAATCAGTCATTAATAACTTCTTGTCGTTTATTCATTTTTTTAAATTTTATTTATTTATTTATTTATTTATTTATTTATTTATTTTTGTCACTTAGTGGTAGTAGTACCCATCAAATTCACGACCGTGAGCTCACTCGTCGGTCATTAATGTACTAATTACACTAATTACGTTCGCTGGATTGTGATTTGGGTCTTCGGCTCTGCGTCATCAGGTGCAAAATCAGAGACTAAGACACGTTTTCGATTTTAGTTTACCTGCGATTCAGCTTGTATGGGTGGATGGCAGGGGTTGAAACTGAGCAGGAAGTCACCGAAATATGTCTGCAACATTTTACGAAACGGTTTAGAAGATTCACTATGAAATGCATTCATCATAAAATAATGAACGAAGAATGATCTGAATACAAAACTGAAGCTAAAAGCAAATTATGTGTGTGTGTGCGTGTGCGTGTGCGTGTGCGCGTGCGTGCGTGCTTGCGTACGTGCGTGCGTGCGTGCGTGTTTGTGTGTGTGTGTGTGTGTGTGTGTGTGTGTGTGTGTGTGTGTGTGTGTGTGTGTGTAAACACACGATCCAACTGCGAGACACATAGATCCCTATGAGCCCCCCGCAAATGCCGAGCTCATGAGGATCTATGTCTCTTGCTGACACCACTTTGAATCCATGATCTTGTGACGACTGGGACTCTTCAGGGATGATTCACGAAGAGCGCAGAAACACAATCTGCGTCCAGTGATAAAGAAGGGGTAAATTGGTCCCTGTTTACCTTCACTTCTACAAGTCATGGGAGTACATCGCACTTTAACACCTTAACTGCCGGGCAAAGGCGCACGCTACTCAGCTGCAAGAGACATAAACGCTCATGAGCCCCTGCAGTTGTCAGCCCCACGCTCAGTGTACCTGTGTTCCATTGACATTGACTTCTTCACGCTCAGTGTACCTGTTTTCCATTGACATTGACTTCTTCACGCTCAGTGTACCTGTCTGTGTTCCATTGACTTCTTCACGCTCAGTGTACCTGTTTTCCATTGACATTGACTTCTTCACGCTCAGTGTACCTGTCTGTGTTCCATTGACTTCTTCACGCTCAGTGTACCTGTGTTCCATTGACATTGACTTCTTCACGCTCAGTGTACCTGTTTTCCATTGACATTGACTTCTTCACGCTCAGTGTACCTGTGTTCCATTGACATTGACTTCTTCACGCGAATGACGCGGGTCAGCCTGCGGTCGTTTCAAGACGCAGCATTTCGTGATCACTGGCAGCGGGAAGTTTAACTAAATTGCGGCCAAGGTACGAAATACCCACATTTTGAAATTATCCTCTAAGTCAGGAGACAGATCGACCATGATAGTTCAAGGGTGGTGGCAGAATAGCTTGGCGCCCATAGGCGCCAAGCTATTCTGCCACCACCCTTGAACTATCATGGTCGAGCCATATCTTGCTGCGGTGTGTCGCTGGCAGAATGAGTTAACAGTGGGGAACTTGCATATTCTCTGCGTGTGAGAACGAAGCCGCGAGCATGGCCTCAGACCGTCCGGTCCAAAATCACTGACAAGCAGGTAAATAACAGAAATCCTACTCACGTAATACTGACGACGTTGAAATCTCTCCGTTATCACACTCAGCACGTTCGGGCCGGTGATATCACTCAGAGCAGCTACGTCTTCCATTGTGTCTGGCAAATATCACACTGCTAATAGTTCACCAGTTCATTCCGTCTATTGCAGTCTATATCTGCAGCTCCAAAGGTTTCATCAGTTCTGTCTGCTGTTCACTGCATCATGTAGTCAAGCCGGCATACAATCTGGGTCACAACCTCATTTGTTGCCGAAGGCTGACCTGAAATTAAAGCTGGAAGAGAAAATAACGAATAGCAACTAATATTGAATCATGCTATGCATTTTATTACCAGGCATACCTTTCGCTTGACGTGTCACTGATGATTCATGTGGCTGGAGGTACTGATTACAAAAGAAGTATTTGGTTTGATTGAAGTGTAACAAGACCCCGACACATATGATTGTGCACAAATGCACATTTCAAATGCTATACAGACAGCCCCCGTTCCTGCCACATCATCACGCACACAAACGCAGTTTTTGACATACTTTCATAGTATTAACCTGTTCACTGCAGAGAAAAAATGAACACCATCCAACTGCAAGAGGTATAGATCCTCATGAGCCTCGGCAGTTGCTCAGGAGGATCTATACCTCTTGCTGAAATCCCTTTGTATCCACTTTCCTTGGATGGCTGGGGATCTTGCACGTTGAACTTGCTATTTCCAGTGGCAATGAAGGGGTTAACAGTCTGTCATTACAGTAATACGAAAATGTGTACACCTGCTGTCGACCGTGACTTCTGTACGTGTGGGCAGCGTCGTCAAGGATCAAGACACTCTGTGTGTGTAGTGTGTGTGTGTGTGTGTGTGTGTGTGTGTGTGTGCGTGCGTGCGTGCGTGCGTGCGTGCGTGTGTGTGCGTGCATGTGCGTGCGTGCGTGTGTGTGTGTGTGTGCGTGCGTGCGTGCGTGCGTGCATGTGCGTGCGTGCGTGCATGTGTGTGTGTGTGCGTGTGTGTGTGTGTGTGTGTGTGTGTGTGTGTGTGTGTTGATTCAGGCACATTTTAAGCATCTGTCGCCTTTTAACGTCAATACAAAATGAAGACATGCCTTTTTAGAAGGTATTTAGCGACAACCAGTGGTTGACTACGGGTGTGGAGTTTCATGACGACTGAATTTGTACATTTTGCTCTTGGGTGTCATTCGCTGAATACACGCCTTAATCTTGCAAAACTCTGAACCCTCCTTTAAATGTCAACAGCCTATAATCGTATACTGTAATTGCTCTTTAACACACTCTGCTCCAGGACCGAAATCCGCAAATGATTTGAAGTTGCCCCCTGAAGAGTGTATTACACTTCTGGAAACAGATCGAGCGTGATAGTTCAAGGGTTGTGCCAGAATAGCTTGGCGCCTATGGGCGCCAAGCTATTCTGGCACAACCCTTGAACTACCACGCTCAGTCCATGTCTTGCCGCGGCGTGTCGGAGTTGAATGAGTTAACACAGCAACACGAATGACTCTGGGTGTGTCATTAAATTATCAAGTCATGATTCGTCGCAATGGTCGCAATCTGCGAATTGCTCTAGCCGATAACCTCAGTGTCATTCGTGTCGCAGTTTACCAAGCCCCTTGTGCATGAAGCCATCACAACCACAATGCGTCCAATGCACCAAGAGCAGTGGGGGAAGTAACCCTTTGAGTGTCGGTAGCGATTCCTGCTGGAATCACCTCGACCAAAATCGCTACCGACACCCAAAGGGTTAACAATTAAACGTGCCTTAACTCATTCAGCCCGGCGCATGTATTTTCCAAATTTTGGAGGTGTCATCGAACGAATATGCACCTGTTGCAGGAGATGGATCGACCATGATAATTCAAGGGTAGTGCCAGATTAGCTTGGCGCCGACAGGCGCTAAGCTAATCTGGCACTACCTTTGAATTATCATGGTCGCCCCATCTCCTGCTGTAGTGCGTCAGGGCTGAATGGGTTAATCAAATTGAATTTATCAGACACGGGCGTCCTATCTCATGCAGTCTGTTACAGATTAGCCCATAAGGCCGCATTTTCAAATTTTGGTGGTGACTACGTACCAGTTACAGGAGATGGATCGACCATGATAATTCAAGGGTAGTGCCATATACCATCTGGTGCTACCCTTGAATTATCATGGTCTATCCATCTTGTGTTGTGTGTCGGGGCTAATTGTGTGAAACGAGTGAGACTTTCAAATTACTGCTCAAGCCTATACTCCAGAATCCCCCGAACAGCATCATGTAACAAAATCCGCAACTCAAATCGGGACTCAGGGAGGTGCCCAGTATGCATGTTGCAGTTGGGAAGCGTATAACCGTGTATCTTTACTGTGTCCCGGCAGTCATACAGTGATTTCCTCTCCGGAAGAGGAGATCTGTGGTGTTTAACCCTTTTAACCTCAACGCCCTGCAGCACTGAGGAGATAGATTGATCATATGATAATTCAAGGATAGTGCCAGATGAGTATGGCGCATTCAGGCGCCAAGCTCATCTGGCACTACCCTTGAGTTATCATGGTCGAGCCGTCTCCTACATCTGGTACAAACACTGAGCGGACACAGGGAAACAGTCGTCAATTTGATGTGTGATCTCAGTGATAACGGCCTCCCAACGCCCCGCCCCTGATTGCTGCATTACATTCTCTCTCTCTCTCTCTCTCTCTCTCTCTCTCTCTCTCTCTCTCTCTCTCTCTCTCTCTCTCTCTCTCTCTCTCTCTCTCTCTCTCTCTTTCACGCACACATTAAAAGCCACTGTGACTATGCGTCATCTTTGTGGGACGAATGCAGTGAACTTCATTAAAAAAAAAAAAAAAAAACTCGCTGTATCGTCGTTCAGTTAAGTTAATTACTCAGTCCTAACCCTACTTCCACGGACGAGAAAATAAAATCCCTTGGCCCGCTTACACTGAAGGAACAACTCAAATTTAACAAATGCGTCCTCATGCACAAAATATTTCATTATCAAGCCCCGGAATATCTGCGCATGATATTTAACTTCAGCCCTCGGCATCAACTACATACGAGGAATGACTTCCTTCACTTACCCCGCCCACGGATAGATCTCTACAAGTCAAGCCTTCTATTTTCTGGTAGTTCTGTCTGGAACTCATTGCCATTAAACATTAAATCATTTTCCGATAAAACCCATTTTAAACGTGCATTGCACACTCACTTCCAATCAGCGTGACTTCACAGTTTGCCATATAAGAATAATACTGCTGATAACACGTAAACATCAAATATTTTTCTCTTTCTCCTTAGTACATTTGCTAACTGATCGTCTATTGTCTTGTCGGTGTCTCTATACGCTATTGATGCTGCTGATTCTATGACACTGTCTTAGATGAGTATAATATTAATGCTGTGCACGCATTCGTTCTCTTGCTTTTTGCATCGGAGGCAATTTAAATTCTCCATTGTAATTTTTTTCCTCCTTTGGATGATTCCCTTATTGTGTTTTTTCCCCCCGTAGTTTTGCTTCCTCATCTTATTATTATTATTATTATTATTATTATTATTATTATTATTGTTATTTGCATGCTATGTTTC
The DNA here is from genome assembly GCA_036245525.1 of Semisulcospira habei. Lineage (NCBI taxonomy): Eukaryota > Metazoa > Mollusca > Gastropoda > Semisulcospiridae > Semisulcospira > Semisulcospira habei. Next base: position 175,633,590 of record BTPG01000001.1, read on the forward strand.
TTTTCCTGGTGTGTTCTCTTTTGCTTACAGGACAGCTTGTAAGACAGGCATTGAGTTGCCCAATGGCTTTATTCTGAATAAAAAAAGATTCAAAGATTCTCTCTCTCTCTCTCTCTCTCTCTCTCTCTCTCTCTCTCTCTCTCTCTCTCTCTCTCTCTCTCTCTCTCCCTCTCTCCTTCCCTCCCTCCCCACCCTCCCTCCCTCCCTCCCTCCCTCTCTCTCTCTCTCTCTCCCTCTCTCTCTTATCCTCCCGCTACATGAAATAAACCATTCGTGCTCTATTTGACTGCTGAAGCTCGCAGTGTATCCGTCGAACTGAGCACGAGTGATTTCTTTTGCTTAACGGAACTTAATGTAATTATACAGCGACTTTTTGAGCGGTTTATAGACTCAGAATGGTCACATTCTTTTCTCTTCGAGGTGGCGCGGTGCCACAGTTGGGTCGCGCTTATTTTACCCCGTCTCAGTGGCTGATCGTTGTGTTGCCTTGCAACGAAACAGTCAAAAATTTTGCGGACACCGCACAACCCGTATCACCCAAGTGGGCTGAGACAGCCTTGCAACAAGACGTGGTCGGGAAAAGCTTGCGAGTTGTATAAAACACTTAGCACACTCAGGCCTGACACAAGTCGTGGATCGACCGTGCTACTTCAAGCTGACGGGAGGTGCCACAAACGCGTGGTGTTAGTAGGCCGGTAGGCGCCACGCTATTCTGGCACCACCCATGAACTACAATGGTCGATCTGCCAGTGTCCTGCCAAATTCGGTTATATGTCTTCAGGATCTCACACTGCATGCTGTTTGTTTTCTCAGTCTGCTGAAGTTATATAACTTCTCGATACTCAATAAACACTTAACCCTTTTGCTGCCGAAGATAACTGAATAATACCCAACTGCAAGACGTGTAGATCCTCATGAGTCCCCGCAGTTGCGGGGACGCATGAGGATCTATGCCTCTTCACGACACCACCTTATCTACATGTTCCCTGGGCGGTTGTGGATCTCTGACGTTGAAGTTACAATGATTTCAAAAACACGATCTGCGTCCATAGCAAGTGAAGGGGTTAACCCACTAAACCCAAACGCAACACAGCCGTAGATGGATCGACCATGATAATTCAAGGGTAATACCAGATTAGCTTGGCGCCTGATCTGCCACTACCCTTAAATTATCATGATCGATCTATTTCCTGCAACATGTATACAGTCGTTAGGTGACACCTTCAGTTAATATGCTTGTCAATGTGACATATAATGTGACAGATAAAGGCATCCAACCTGGTATGTCTCTCGTTGCTCACAGACGGTTGGAAGACACAACGCAGACGGTACATAATCCAGCTGTGTTTGACGAGACGTTCCAGTTATCCCCACGACATGTATGCTGTATTAAAATCCCCTGTTCATGATACTGCGCACAACTGAACATAATGTCGGACAGTACAGATAACGGCACGACACTGGGCGACACAAACGTTATCTGACACACGTCTCGGTGAGGCTATCGCTATTGTGCCTAGCCTAATTTACATACGGTGCGAACCGCGATAAAATACAAACAATGTTCGAATTCACCTTCCTCGTCTAACGGCATTGCGATAGATGTGCCGCACCACCTCAAGGGCAGTGGCTGATTACAGAGGGGGCGAGGGGTGGAGGAGGGGGGGGGGGGCGGAGTGGCGGGGGGAGTGGGGGGGGGGGGGGTATCCATTCAATGGTGATGTGTTATTGGCTTTTTTGGTTATCGTGATTCGGGATTGCAATATTTTCATCTTCGTTATCCCAGAATATGTTCGTCGTGGAACATACAAGTCAAAATAAGCTCTTCGTGCTCAGTGAAAACGTTCTGAAACGTGAGAAGTCCGTTGCCGCACTGTAAATTCTATTGAAAGACGATACCCTCCCCCCCCCCCCCTCCACTCCAGCGAACTCCTTCGATCCACCGTCAACATTCTCGTCTAGCTCAGCCCCCCACCCCCCACCACCACCCCCACCCCCAACCTCGCCCCCTTCGAGTTTAGGGGCCTACGTTAGTTTCCTTCTGATGACTATGTACGCGTACACACAAGACAAGTAAATGCCAACCCAATGCGCAAGAGGCCATCGGGCCAAAGTCAGCCGCCGTTGGTCCGCCCACGGCCGTACGAGGGCCCGATGGCGTTTGCACACTGGGAATAAGACTTTCCAACTGACAGATTACCTATAAAAGCAACAAGAGAGCCGCCATTCTATGCGCAAGATCGTGATATACAATCAAAAGTTTAGGACCTAAGCTTGAAAAGCAACTATACCTGCAGTCACATAATTATCAAGAGTAGGATCTTTGACACTGAATGTACAATAATTTCACATTCTGCGCCCACGTCACTGGCAGTGCAAGAGAGACGCAAGGTTTTAATGAGAACATACATGCTTGCTTGTGTTCAGCGTATTTATGCAGCAGGAGTTAGAAACGAAAATACACTGAGGCAATAAGCTTTCATTGGCGTTTACAGCAATCAGACGTCCACGTAAGTTTCTGATAGTAATTTGCCCCACAACTGTGCAACGTAGTTGTTAGTTAATGACGCTAAATACGGTTTATAATCAGTGTACGTGCTCTTTAACGAACGAACGAACGAACGAACGAAAGAACGAGTGAATGAATGAATGAATCAATCAATCAATCAATCAATCAACACTGACTTAAACTATCGTAGTTACTTTTATAGTGTATCAGGATGAAAAGGGTTAAGGAGTGTGCTGACAACCAGCTAGGACAAGTACGCTTCTGAATAACCAGAAAAGAAAACAGTGCATTTTTCTCTCTGTTATTCGGAAGCGTGTTTCTTGGCGTTGCTGGGTTAGCTTATCGCATGTATTGCTCGGCTGCAGTGCGCTCCTTTGAACAGAGTTTACAATTTTAGAAATAAACACACCTAATGAAGTTAACCTCGGAACATACATTTACCATACACCTTGTGTATCTACTATACACGATAGGACAGCTAGGTGACTTGTAACAGTAAGGTGCTAGTTACGGAAGTCATGCGATGTTCTTACCTTTGCGAGGTTGAAACAAGTGGTGACCCCAACTGCTGCCGCCTGTACTGGCCTTCTTCCTGGTTGTGCGATACGGACCTTGTACACGTCATTTAACTGGCATTGCGCCTTATCTCACAGCCATATAAGCCCGTTTAACCCATTTACCCCACGGCCGCACTTCCCCGCACTAAGGAAATGTTACGACTATAAACAGAACAGAACAGAACAATATTTATTGTCGAGGGGCCCATTGGGGCCAAAGGACACAGAGGGAGCGGACTTAACTATCATGTACACTACTTTTTATCATTCTTTTAGCTCGTTCAGTCCACATGAAATTTTGCACTTCTCCAAGTCAGTTCATCGTTCATCGCGCGGCGTCTGTGTTCGTGCAGTCCCGTCCGTACTATTCCCGGCTGTGAGCGCCGGTAAATTTCGTGTGGTCCGTGGCTCCGTCCGGTCTTGTAGTCTCCAACGGTCCGGGGCGTGAAAAAAGAGAGAGGGGAATACGCAGTATCAATGCTGTTTGGTCGTTACGTTTCTCTCCCTTACGGAGAAGCAATCGAATACAAACTTTGCTAGAGTGCATTGTGCATCCTTTCTTACTAGTAGTTGGCTTGGCTTATGGCAGTCTGTACTTGTAACTAGCTGGGTTCTGAGCTGATTATATAAACTACAATCATTTAGCATGTGAATTTCGTCCTCTACTACTCCGCACGCGCGACATAGTCTAATTTCCCGGGGTGTGTTTGTATACCTGCCTCTTTCTACTTCTAACATGTGGGCACTTACTCGCAACTTTGTTAGGGCTTGTTTGTGTTCTCGTATTTTTGTGTAAATAAGATAGCTTTGTATTCCGTATTTATCAATTGCTTTGTTATAGAATGTCAGTCTAGATGTGTTGTTCCGCTTAATTTTGTTCCAGTATCTAATGTACTGCTCTTCTAGTTTTCTATAGAGGGCTGTTTTAAGTGAAGTTCCCCTGAATGTACACTGGTTATCCCACACGTGGCGAAAGCCCAGTGAGCAAAGAATTTGTCTTGTAAAAGCAACCCACGGGGCGGTGGTCTCGAGCTGTTCGTGATACGCTTGTTTGAGGTAGGAGGTGCTGTCAGAGTTTAGCATGTGAAGCCAAAAACCTATCACTTGGACCGATACTCTGATGCTCACGGGGAACTGTCCGATCTCAGCTAGGGCCGAAATATTCATAGCTTTTTTGTGGATGCCTAAGATGGACTTAGCAAATTTCAGTTGGATGCACTCGTGAGGAATTTGTCCCTTCATGCAGTAATCGAAGAGGTCACTATCCATATTATTTGCCTTTAGTGTGAAAGGGAACCATACTTCTGATGCATATGTTGCGACAGGGACCACTAGAGAGTCAAACAGTTGCATTATTGTTTTAGTATAGAGGTTTTGTTTGTATAATGAGCGTTTAAGGGTATGAGCGGCTTTGCTGGCTTGTCTACCAAGGTGGTCTTGTGCTGATGTAAAGCTACCTGTGTTATTGAACATTACCCCTAGGTACTTGTATGTATCCACTGTTTTTATTAAATCGTTTCCATACCTAAATACGGTCGGTACCTTTGGTGCTGTCCGTGCGAACACGATTATCTTTGTTTTGTTTTTATTGACCGTCAGGTCCCAGTCTTCACAGTATTTATGTAGTTTATTTAATTTGTTCTGGAGGCCAGCTTTTGTAGTGGACAGAACCGCTAGATCGTCTGCGTACAGTAAGCATGGTAATTCCGTACCTGTCGTATTGTTAACGGTTGGGGAGTCTTCATCCTTTAAGCAATTTGGGAGGTCGTTGATGAAAATATTGAACAGAGTAGGGCTTAGATTATTTCCTTGTTGCACCCCCTTTTTTAAATATATGTCTTGTGTGTACCCGCCGAGTACTTTCGTGCACACAGTTGACTGACTATACATGTTTCTGATGACGTTGTAGCCGATGCCAATGCTTAGGTCTAAGAGTTTTCATAACATAGCGTTATGCCACACGCTGTCGAAAGCTTTTTGCATATCCACAAAGCAGCAGTATTGTCTGCCGTTTGGAGACTTTAGATATTTATCGACTATGTGCTTGAGCACGAATATTTGGTCTGTGGTCCTTTGCGTTTTTCTGAATCCCGCCTGTTCTGGGGCGTAAAGTTTGTTTTGTTCGAGGTAGTTGACTATTCTCTCGTTGATGACCTGGCAAAACAGCTTACTGAGTGCGCTTGTGAGAGTTATGCCTCGGTAGTTATTTGGGTCAGTTGCGTCTCCGCCTTTATGTAGTGGGATACTGACACCTGTTTTCCACGAGGGCGGGTAGTGCCCCGAGGTTAGGATAGCGTTGAAGCAAGCTCTCAAGCTGTTGATAGTGTAGGGCAGGCTGGTCTTTATCATTTCGTTGGAGATGTGCTAGTTGCAGAAGATGGATTGACCATGATGATTCAAGAGTAGTGCCAGATTAGCTTGGCGCCTTCAGGCGCCAAGTTAATATGGCACTACCCTTGAATCATCATGGTCAATCGAGCTATCTCCTGCTGTAGGGCGTCGGGGCTGAATGGGTTAACGCTTTGGCTGTCGGTCGTCCAAAATCAGTGTTCAGACCGTACTCCATAGGTTTATAGCTGTCTGTGCCCTCCCCCTCCCCCCGCCCCCCACACCCACCCCATTACCCGCCTATGAACGTGAAACCTCGAACTAACACCAAGGCTGTCGGTAGCGCTTTTTTGTCGAGGTGACTCCTGCAGGAATCACCTCGACGAAATACGCTACCGACAACCACGTAGACGATAATATACTGAGTTTATAAATAGAAGCATGTCAGTCGCGTTCCGATTCAACACGATACACGAGTAGTCCGGACAAATACCATTTATGTAATTTGCACCTCTTGTCTCAACAGCGGTCTACTTCTAACCCCAACACTGCCAGTGCACGCCGACTGTGTTTCCGGCGAAATTTGTGTTACCTCAACGCCAAAGAACCCCAGGCATTCAAGGAACACGGACACTAAGTGGTGTCAGCAAGAGACATAGACCATCATGGGCCCCCGCAACTGCGGTAAGTTAGTGCAACTGCGGGGGCCCATGATGATCTATGTCTCTTGCAGTTGGTTCGTGTTCGTTTTTCCTTCGGCAGTGAACGGGTTGTGACAACACTGCCCTTGGTTATTTCGGGGTTTAACGTCTGCGGCAGAAAAGTGATAATGGACGGCCCTGACGGGCGGGTTATGGAGTACAGGGAAATCTATCGCCTATGGAGTACGACCTGAACACTGATCAATTCAGGCGCACTGCAACTGTGCCACTTTGATTTACCAGGACCTTTCAACGGACATGCTATTGAACAAGCCCGTCTTTTCCCTCTTGGATTGCGAGTCCAGCTGCACTGTCCTTGTCTGGCGGCAACGTAACATGGCAACAGACTGTTCGAGCGGATGTGTTTCAGAGTGATCAAGAAAATCTACATACAACCTGTCATAGACTACTGATATTCGGTAACATGTCGATTGTGCCTCACATTTAACCATAACTATCGGTCCACAAAGGTTAACCCCTTGGCAACCAGTGTATGGCAGTGGATGGGAATGATGTCTCCGAAACCACGGCGGATCAGTGCAGTGCAGATCAACCAAACTGAGCTACAAGAAATAGGTCAGCAGGACGCTCAGATCCACATGAGCACTGGGCATCTTCGTACGTCAGTCGCTCTGCTCCAGGAGTCTAGGGGTTAACTCTTTCGTTGTCAGTAGCGCTTTTTGTCGACGTGATTCCTGAAATAATCACCTCTGCAAAAAGCGCTAGCGACAGCCAAATGGGTGAAATAGGCTATGGCTGTGCGATAAGACGAAATGCCCTTTAAAATAGGGTTAAAATAGCTAATAGCCCCCACCCATCTCCTTTCCAAGCCGCTCCCAGCGCCATAGCAGTGTGCCTACATTTTCTCCTAGAAAAAAAAATGAAAACTGGTGATGATAATGCCCCTTTAAATCCACCCGTGCAAGATAATTTAGGGCGGACCGCCACAGACAACACGTCACGCCTATCTATATTACGAAACTGGTCCGAGAATACAACGAAAAGTGCAATTGACGTGTCGAAGTAGCGACATGGGCGCTGTTCTCTGCCACAGTGTCCGGTTTCCAGTCTACATTTCAGCGAGCATTTTAACACTACAGCTGGGGTTGTGTCGACCATGACAGCTCAAAGGTAGTTTCAGTTTATCTAGACGCCCAGCTAGGAAGGTGCCAATTAACCCATTTACTGTCGGCTGGACGCAAACTGCGTATTTCTCGAAATCATTGTTTAACGACAGAGATCTGCAGCCGGCAAAGGAATGATGATACGAAGTGGTTTCAGCAAGACGTATAGATCCTCCTGAACCTCGCAACTGCGGGGACTTATGAGGATCTATGCCTCTTGCGGTAGGATTTCATTCTAGTTGTCTCGGCAGCGAAGGGGTTAAAGCTAATTATATTCATCATTTTTTTTATTTTCATTTATTTTTTATTTATTTTTTTTTTAACCCCAGGAGATCAACACGCAGGGAGCTACCATTTAAAGTAGCATTACGCATAAATCTGAAGACACATTTCAGCACCATTTGTGTTTGTTATGCCTTGTCGATACGCTTTAACAGCAGTTTGGTCACGCAGCAAAAGCACACGCGTAATCGCACTTATTCATTTTGCGTTGCCGCTTGCGTGTCAATCTATTTTTAGCTGTTTCTCGGAATGAAAGCGTTTTATTTCTAGAACGGAGTGGAATCATTGTCAGATTACTTGATATAAAGACGACGTGCGCTGAACTGGATTGTCCTGTGTCTAAAATGAACCATCACTAGACCTGTGTGTACCGTTTCGTAACCATCTGTTACAGAAGTGTATTTTTGAACAGTTACGCCGGGGCGGTTGTGGGCCTTAACGGTTGATACTCTTGCAGCTTGCACAGAATATTGAAAGGATACTATCACGCACAGAATTTTGAGAGGATATCATATCATTTACGGATGTAAGGTTCAAAGTCACAGACCAACCTCACTGTGCGGAACTCGATTACAGGGGTGAATGAATCAGCTTTTCAGTGCGCATGATCAGACAGAAAGGAACAATGGCGTTAAATTGTTCACATACTTTTACATCCTGTTAACACTGTTGTTGCCGAGGGAAGGAGAGCCTGATCCAGCTGCGAGAGGCATAGATCCTCATGAATCCCCACAGAGCGGGGGCTCATGAGGATCTATGCCTCTTGCTGACACCATTTTGTATCCGCGTTCTTTGGACGGCGGGGGGCTCTTTGGAACCACGTCGAGAAAGATTTCAGAAACGCGATATAGGATCAGGGCCAGGGATTCCCAGTCGTCAAAGGAACATGGATACAAAGTGGTTTCAGCTTGAGGCATTGATCTTCATGAGCCCCCGCAACTGTGGGGGCTCATGAGGATCTATGCCTCTTGCAAGTTTGGTGTTGTTCAGTTTCTCTCACTGGGGAAGGGCAGGACATAAAAGGGGGTAAAAGGTAGAAATTAACCTCCGCAGTCAGCAACTGTCTCGTCTGGAGATTACATTACAGTGCAGAAGGCGTCTTCATCTGTACACATCGCTCGAAGGTCGTGTCAGAGAATAGGCGCTGCAAGCTATTTTAGCACTGCCCCCGAATTATCATGGTGCGCAGGTCGACGTCGGTCCAAGGCCAGATCTTTTGCTTCCCGGCATCTATTGCTGGGTTTTTGTTGAGGTAACATGACCGTCGCAGTGTATCTGCTATCTTCGTTAACCCATTACATCCTAAGGCTGATTTTTTTAAACGTTGTTTGTTGTCATATGAAGGCTACATTACAGATTGCAGGATAGATCAACCATTTTAGTTCAAGGGTGGTGCCAGAAGGGCTTGGCGCCTCAGGCTGTGCCAGAAGAGCTTGGCGCCTCAGGCTGTGCCAGAAGAGCTTGGCGCCTCACTCTGTGCCAGAAGAGCTTGGCGCCTCAGGCTGTGCCAGAAGAGCTTGGCGCCTCACTCTGTGCCAGAAGAGCTTGGCGCCTCAGGCTGTGCCAGAAGAGCTTGGCGCCTCACTCTGTGCCAGAAGAGCTTGGCGCCTCAGGCTGTGCCAGAAGAGCTTGGCGCCTCACTCTGTGCCAGAAGAGCGCTTGGCGCCTCAGGCTATGCCAGAAGAGCTTGGCGCCTCACTCTGTGCCAGAAGAGCTTGGCGCCTCAGGCTGTGCCAGAAGAGCTTGGCGCCTCACTCTGTGCCAGAAGAGCTTGGCGCCTCACTCTGTGCCAGAAGAGCTTGGCGCCTCAGGCTGTGCCAGAAGAGCTTGGCGCCTCACTCTGTGCCAGAAGAGCTTGGCGCCTCAGGCTGTGCCAGAAGAGCTTGGCGCCTCACTCTGTGCCAGAAGAGCTTGGCGCCTCAGGCTGTGCCAGAAGAGCTTGGCGCCTCACTCTGTGCCAGAAGAGCTTGGCGCCTCAGGCTGTGCCAGAAGAGCTTGGCGCCTCACTCTGTGCCAGAAGAGCGCTTGGCGCCTCAGGCTGTGCCAGAAGAGCTTGGCGCCTCACTCTGTGCCAGAAGAGCTTGGCGCCTCAGGCTGTGCCAGAAGAGCTTGGCGCCTCACTCTGTGCCAGAAGAGCTTGGCGCCTCACTCTGTGCCAGAAGAGCTTGGCGCCTCAGGCTGTGCCAGAAGAGCTTGGCGCCTTACTCTGTGCCAGAAGAGCTTGGCGCCTCACTCTGTGCCAGAAGAGCTTGGCGCCTCAGGCTGTGCCAGAAGAGCTTGGCGCCTCAGGCTGTGCCAGAAGACGGCTTGGCGCCTGTTCTGGCAACACCCTTGAACTATCATAGTCAATTTTATTTCAAGCAACGTGTATCAGGATGAAATGGGTTAAGTAAGCACCAAACATAGGGGCCGACACAAAATGATGTCAGCAAGAGGCACAGATCTAGGTCACTTGCCGTTGGGTCGTGTTTACCTCGTAGTCCTGCCAAACGGCCATGTAAAAGTAGTCAATATTCCTTTCACATTTTGTCATTCAGGTGTATTCATCCATCAGACATTGTCACGTGCACGGCGGTATATTAACAAGCATCATCGTAATCATCGCAGGCAGTCAGAATACACCCAGTCTCACATGCGCATGTACGCATCACATGGCTTCCCAAGGGGGGAAATCGCCATGTGATCGGAACGTGATATTTTACAGTTGTGTTGTGTCCCTTGAATCACGGGAGTGGTTGGTTGGTTGGTTGGTTAGTTCGGGGTTTAAAACGTCCACGGAACCAAGTGATAAAGGACAGCCCTGACGGGCGGGTTATGGGAAATCTACTGCTTATGAAGTACGACATGAACACTGATCAAGTCGGCCGCACTGCAACTGCGCTACTTTGATTTACCAGGACCTTTCAGGGGACACTTGTTATGGAACAAGCCCGTCCGTTTCTCACTGGATTTAGTCCAGGTACCCGGCCAGGCCGGGGACTCGAACCTACGACCCGGCAATTCCCTTCCATTCACACCGACGTGTGGATTCATTACAACTTTATCACATGCTAGTTCAGGGGCCAAACTAGGGGAGAGGGGGTTCCACTGATGCATCCACCCCCAACTCCCTGTGCCCCACCCCCTGCCGGGTCTCCTCCCCCCTTTACCCCACCCCCATCCCCCACCCCCCACCCCCACCTTACACACACACACACACACACACACACCCAGGCAAAAAAAAAAATACATTAAAATGCTATATCAAAGTCTCGTTTTGGGAGTTTGGACCAATTCACACCAACCTACCACCCCTCAGTCCTCCCACGCGCACTCATCCTGTAATTGTACCTGCTAGGAGTGTGTGCTAAGGTCAACTACACAGACGTTTGCCCCCCCCCCCCCCCCCCCGCCCCCCCCCCTCCCCCCAGGCAGGAATACTCGCGACAACAACTGCTACTGACAGCTCTCTCTCTCTCTCTCTTGGCTTGACTTCGCGAACGAAGATTTTATAGGAGTTGCCCACGACGTCTGCAGGCTTGTTCGTGGCTGCGGAGGCCAATCCGAGACAGGCAGGTTCGACCGCAGTGGCTGCAGGGGAAGGTATGGCCAGGGTTCTGAGCTGCGGCATCTCTGTTTTTTTCTCCTGAGCCGCTTGTCCTTAAGGCTAGCTCTGTGAGAGTCCTCAAAGGAGACAGCTGCCTTGTAAATGGTGGAGCGCCAGGTGTCACGGTCCGCAGCAAGCGAAGACCACTGGTGGTGGTCGATTTGGCAGGCACTAAGTGACTTCTTGAGACAGTCTTTGTATCTCTTCTTTGGTGCCCCTCTGTCACGGTGTCCAGTAGCAAGCTCGCCGAACAGGGTGATCTTTGGTAGGCGATGATCCTCCATCCTGGAGACATGCCCCGCCCAGCGGAGCTGTGTCCGCAGCAGCAAAGCCTCGATGCTCACTGTTTCAGCCTGTTCAAGGACCTCGACGTTGGTGATATAGTCACTCCAGTGAATGCCCAGGATGGTACGCAGGCAGCGCTGGTGGAAGCGTTCGAGGAGTCGTAGTTGGCTGCGGTAGAAAATACATTAAAATGCTATATCAAAGTCTCGTTTTGGGAGTTTGGACCAATTCACACCAACCTACCACCCCTCAGTCCTCCCACGCGCACTCATCCTGTAATTGTACCTGCTAGGAGTGTGTGCTAAGGTCAACTACACAGACGTTTGCCCCCCCCCCCCCCCCCCGCCCCCCCTCCCCCCAGGCAGGAATACTCGCGACAACAACTGCTACTGACAGCTAAAGCCTTTAGAAATCAATGTGAAATTTGCAAAACCTCAGACACATTCCGGCATAACATTCTCTAACGTACATGCATGACAATGCGCCCGGGGCCGACACCATTTCTTTTGTTATTGTATCCAAAGTTTGTTAAATGCGAAGTACTTTATTTAACTCATTCGAGACGTGCCGCCTCCGGATACGCGGCATAAGCCGCGTATCTGGAGGCGGCACGTCTCGAATGAGTTAAAAGAAGTATGGTGGGACCTGTGACAAAGTGTTGTTATATCCGACTTTCGTTATAATCGACCTTGGCGTACAGTCGATGACACCAGAGGATACTGACACACAACGGCGTCAAAACACTAAATGAGCAAATGGCGTTTTTACCGTAGGCTGCTTGCACTCTCACGTCTGAGAGCATATACAACAGAGTACACACAAGTGCTGCTCTGTGATTATCTACCTTACGACTTTGAGCCGCAAGGTTCAAAGTCATAGAGCAGCACACACACGTGCCATTTGACAAGCGACCGCCATATGTTACGACCCAAACACAACTGTACTGCGTGTTCGTGTTGCCTGATAGTGGCTAAGGCCGCAGTACGCTTTGTTTTAGCGCTGTAATAAACACATTTAACCTCGAGACCTAATGACTGTGTGCCAGTTGCAGGAGATGGATTGACCATGATAATTCAAGGGCAGTACCAGATGAGCTTGGCCCAGGTGCCCAGCTCATCTAGCACACTTAAACTATCATGGTCGATCCATCTCCTGCTGTAAACGCAAGAATGATACTCTTTAACCCTTTGGCTGTCCGTAGCGCTTTTTTTTTCGATGTGAGTTCTGCAGGAATCATCGCGACAAAAAGCGCTGCGGACAGCATGCGGGTTAAACTGATTTGGTTCAACATCTAGAATCGTTGACGTTTATGAGAGCGAAGAGCATCAGAGAACTCCAAAATGAAAGTTTGAATTCTTCCACCCTTAACTGGGTTTTAGTTTGCACTGCACTGATATGACTTGATTAATAGTCTCCCTGCTTATAGAACTGCAACAGCGATATCTAGGGCATAACAAACCTCACAAGCCTTCACGTTAAGGCAGTGCAACAGCGATATCTAGGGCATAACAAACCTCACAAGTCTTCACGTTAAGGCAGTTCGTGTTGCCTTCTAAACTTTTTATTTTTATTTTTATAAACCCAATTCGATGTTTACATTACTAATTTGTTAGTAAGTTATTCATCAGAACTCTGGGCGTTTGACCCAAATGTATTCAGAAAAAGTGAACATGATCTAAATGCAAGAGGCATAATTATATCCTCGTGAGCCCATGCGGGGGCAGTTGCGGAGGCTTTGTATTCATGTTGCCTGAACAGTTAGGCGACTTTGACGTTTAATTAATAAGACTTAGAAACGCAACCAACGACCGGTGGCATGGAAAGGGGTAAATTTGTTGGTTTTTTTGTTTGTTTGTTTGTTTGTTTGTTTTTTGGGGGTTTTTTTTGGATGGATTACTTGCACTTTTTTTTTAGTCTGTTTTTAATTATTACATCCTTACCCAATGCGCACAAGGTCATCGGGCCTACGTCGGCAACCCGGTTGGCCCGCGCACGGCCCCAACGGTTGCCGACGTAGGCCCGATGACCTTATGCGCATTGAGTAGTTTGTTAGCTTTTTGTCCATTTTGTCTAGTACAACTGTAGTCAAGTATGCGGCGGCCATAGCTGTGAATCATGAACCGATAATGGGTCAGGGATAACAAGTCTGCACATAAAGTAGGACAGCGTGCTGGTTAAATGTGAAGAGTTCACTCGCCGAAAGCCATACGACCGGCAGTGTACCGACGTGAGTAACATAGAATGTTTCTTCTTGTGCTATATTGTGCTGCTGAGCTGGTCTGGGATTTTCACCTCACAGCTTGGAGACGTAACGTCAAAAATCACAAACCAGCACACGGCGCATTCTTATTTATTCTTATTAAAAACCTTCGTACTCAGATTCGTCTATCTTTCAGTTGTACATAGCTCAATGTTCTTGGGATCGACACAGAACAACGTGAGTTTGCTGATACGCACTCTCTCTGTCGCGGTCTTCAAAACATGCATGCCAGAGGATGTGGTGTGTGTGTGTGTGTGTGTGTGTGTGTGTGTGTGTGTGTGTGTGTGTGTGTGTGTGTGTGTGTGTCAGTGTGTGTGTCAGTGTGTGTGTCATGGTGTGTGTGTGTGTGTGTGTTTGTGTCTGTGTGTGTGTCTGTTTGCGTGTGTGTGTGTGTGTCTGTTTGCGTGTGTGTGTGTGTGTGTGTGTGTGTGTGTGTGTGTGTGTGTGTGTGTGTGTGTGTGTGTGTGTGTGTGTGTGTGTGTGTGTGTGTGTGTGCTATAATAATCATGACTGTGGCATCAAATGATTTCTTAACATCACCTAATTATCAAATATCATGCAGATACTGGAGGTGTCGCCGTATCTAATGGACAGTTCGCCTGATCGTGGCGTTGACTGCGGTTAGATCCGACAGTCACACAGATTTTACCGTGAATTATAATCAGTTGGTCAGATTGTACATGTTAATAAGGCCTCTTTGTGCCGGTAATTGGAATACATTCTTTTGTGCTCCTGCGACCAGTTGCATGAGTGACTGAGCTTAGTCTTGCCACAGGCACTAAGCAAGGTGCGCCTTGCTTAACGGCTATCGCAGGACTAAGCGCACTCGTGCAACTTGCCCCTATAGCTGTGCACCGTGCTTAATGGCTGGCGAAGGAGTAAGCTCGCTCATGCAATTTGCCCCTGCGACAGAAGGGATTCATAAATACGCATACCTTTTGCAGAGGGAGCACAGCACCTGATCCACAAGAAATGTGTCAACTTCATGCGTTTCCGTGCGAGTTCATTTCCGCTTAATATTGCAACTGCACCAAATACTGACCACCGCCAGTCGACTCACATTGTGTTTTGAAATCATTGTAACTTCTTCCGTACAAGGAACATTGATGAAAAATGGTGTCAGCAAGTGGCATAGATCCTCATGAGCCCCCGCAGTTGCGGGGGCTCATGAGGATCTATACCGCTTGCAGTTGTGTAATGTTCAGTTCTTCTTGGGATTTCAGATCATGTCTCGGTGTGGAAGCGGAAGCGCCAAAGGCGGAAGTGACGACACCAGCGTCCAGGAACACGTGAAGCAGTACTACGGGAAGGATCTGCAGAACAGTGGAGACTGTCAGACCGGCATCAACTGCTTAAAAGCGGATCAGTCCATCCCGGAGCACGTGCGAGATGCCCTTGCTGCCGTCCACGATGAAGTGACTTTGAAGTAAGTATGCGCAGGCAGTCGAGTAAGTAACAGTGTAAAACACACAAGTCAAACTACAGTAAAAAAAAAAAAAAAAAAAAAAAATTAAAAAAAAGGCTGGAAAACATTTTCCTTCTTAAATGTATGCATCAGTAACTAGCTGAAAGGGTGTGATTCCAAACACACAGACTGAAACTTGTCCTATAGCAGCCTGATTAGTAAATTAATCATTTGGCTGTCGGTAGCGCGTTATGTCGCGATGATTCCTGCAGGAATTATCACGACAAAGTTCGCTACCGACAGCCAAAAGGGTTAGAAGATTGATTAGACTCATTCCTTGGTCGGTGCCCGGCAATGCGCACAAGGTCATCGGGCCGACGTCGGCCCGATCACCTTGTGTGCATTGGGTGTTTGCTTGCTTTCTTACTTGCTGACATACTCGTATCAGCTTGGCCGCCCGTTTGCTTGATTGTTTGAAGATACTGCCTGAAAATGATTAATACTGATTGAACAGACGATCGAGCGGTTCTTTGTTGCAGATATTTTGGGTGCGGGCCCGTGATTCCAGAGGCTCTAGAAAATTGCCACGTCCTTGACCTCGGAAGCGGAAGTGGACGCGATTGTTTTGCACTGAGCAAGCTGATTGGGCCGAATGGTCACGTTGTGGGCGTAGATATGACAGAGGAACAGGTTAGGGGCAAAACTATGCGGTTTGTTTCATCCAAGCGTATATGAATCTAGATCTATGTTACTCACAAACCAGATAGGTGAGGCTAGCGCTGGTAGAACTGTCAAAAAGAGGATGGAAATGATCGTCTTGTTCTATACCTGCGTATTTCTCTGTGGGCTGGCGATTGGGTGCCTGATAGGCGGGGGCAGGGGATCTAACTGTTTGTCTGTCCAGCGCTGTGATTACCCTTGGTTTGTATATAGATCTATGTTGCTTTGTGACTTTATTTAATATCTTGCCAAACGACGAGGATGTACACATTGTAATTCATCCAGTCCGTGGATGTTTTCGCTTTTTTTTCTGAACACTTATGTGGATGTGTACTGTTTGCCTTATTTACGCTATAAAACAGCACTAGCGATTGTCTTTGGTCTGATCTTGAATTGGTGACTAACCCATGTTCCACAAGGGACTGGTGCGTATTACAACCATCGTGACCCGTCATTGTCATCGCATATTAACCCCCTCACTATCAGTTGCCGCAGATCGTGTTTTTAAATCATCGACAAGTTCAACGTCAAAGACCTCCAGTCGTCAAAGGAACATGGATACAAAGTGGTTTTAGCAAGAGGCATAGCTTTTCATGAGCCCCCGCAACTGCGGGGGCTCATGAGGATCTATACCTCTTGCAGCTGGGTGGTGTTCAGTTTTTCTCGGCATTGAAGGGGTCAATTCACTATCGCGGACTCACAGCCGATAAATTCTCTGTGTGAAGACTGCAACCAGCAAGACACAGCTCTACATGAGCCCTCGCATCTGCAGCTAGGGGCTCGTGTTGGTCTGTGCCTCTTGCAACTAGATGTAATTCGCTGTGGCCCTTCCGGCAGTGAAGTGGTTAAACTTGCTACTTGCAGCTGGACACAGCAAGGAAGTACACTGACTACCACGCGGTTAAGTTCGGATACTCCAAGCCCAACGTGGACTTTGTGTTCGGCTATATTGAGAAGCTGGGCGAGGCTGGACTCAAGGACAACACGTTCGATCTGATCATGTGAGTGGCCTTGTACACTTTCTTGCCCTCCAAACGATATGTTGATAACCTCTGTGTACTCTTTAACTCATTCAGCCCGACGCACGTATTTCCCCAATTTGGGAGGCGCCATCTAACGATTATGCACCTGTTGCAGGGGATGGATCGAGCTAATCTGGCACTACCCAATTGAATTATCATGGTCGATCCATCCCCTGCTGTAGTGCGTCAGAGCTGAATGGGTTGTGCTTGTGCGTGTGTGTGAGTGTGTGAGTGTGTGTGTGTGTGTAAATAATAATAATAATAATAATAATAATAATAATAATAATAAATAATAATAAATTTTTATTTCAGTTTTTGCAGGCCATCTGGCCCATATGAACACAAAATACAATTTACAACCAGAAAATACAGGAAGGTGGTTGTAAAACACACTCATATAGCATTACATCAGCGCACATAAATAAACAAAAAAACAAGAAAAGTTCAAAGCAAATCCCTCTAATTCCTTAATTTAAGGCAACCTGAAATATACATAGCAACTTTAAAAACCAGTTTATCATGTAGGTTTCCACACAGCAGCTGAACTTTAAGATCGGATGGGAATCTGTAGTAAAACAGTGGAATGTACTTTTTACGTAAAGGGGAATATTTTGGACACTCGAACAGAAAATGACACAAATCTTCAGCCTTATGCCAATCACATGAATTACATTCTGGATTAGTGATGGGTTTTCCAAATCTGGATACTCCGTTTAAAGGTAAACGGTTACATCTAAGTAAGCATATTGCCCGCCTGAGTTCACAAGAGTTCAGCTGCCCTATGTAACTGGCTCTAAGTATTTCTGGGTGGTAATGGCAGTATTCTGTGTTTGAGGAAAGGGATGCATGCCAGTCCTGTCGGAAACAATCCATCAGCCGATCTTTGAATATCTGAGTGTTTCCAACTGACTGCATTTCCCATACATACCCAAACCCGTGCATACACAATAGAGTCTTTATTTGCGTAGCCCAGTTCGATCTACCTGAAGCATCATGCATACATAACATCGTGTAACACTGTCTTGGGTATCTGTTTTCTGACATGGTAAGAAGTCTGCACCAGTACTTCACCATTCGAACATAGGCATCAATATACATAGGGAATCTTCCACACTCACCCAGCGCAATATTGTTTTTTACATCTCTTCCAACACCAAGGACCATTTTACAAACCTTTATATGAACCTGCTCAATTACATCATGTCTCTGGAAACCCCAAACCTCTGACCCGTATAGCACAATGGGTTTAATCTTGACATCAAAAATGTGAAAAACAGTGTCAGCTGGCAAGTTTTGTAATTTAAAGTATAGTCTTTTGATACCTGCAACTGCTCTCCTGGCTTTTCCAGCTAAGTTTTCTACACATCTAGCCCAGTTAAGAGTAGAGGAAAATATCACACCAAGGTAAGTATAACTGGACTCGACTTGAATCTGCTTGTCAGCATAAAACCATTTTTCACAGTTTTTCACAAAACCTCCATTTTTGAAGACCACCACTTTTGTCTTGTCCATGTTCACAGTGAGACCCCATTTTTTACAGTATTTTTCTAAACAATTAATTTTCTTTTGGAGATCTGCTACAGAGTCAGAGACAATGGCTATATCATCAGCATACATAAGAAGGAAAATACCCAGTGGGTCTGCAAAAATATCAATGCCACGTGCACCGCACGATGATATTTCTGTCTCAAATTCTGAAAGAAAGATAGAAAACAGCAGTGGGCTCAACACACAACCTTGTCGCACCCCTGACATGCAATCAAAGTAGTCGGTAACTTTGGTTCCAACCCTTACAGCAGCTTTTACATGTTTGTACATACTCTCAAGTGTCTGAAGCAACTTTCCATGAACTCCTTTACGTAACAAGAGATACAACAGTTTTGTCCTGTGCACACTGTCGTAAGCTTTAGAAAAATCTACGTACATGGTGTAAAAACGGCCACCCTGCTTGCTAAGATACTTTTGCACTAGTGCCTGTAAGCAAAAAATGTTGTCTATAGTACTATACCCTTTACGGAAGCCAGCTTGAGCCTCAGGAATACAATCATTCTCTTCACAAAAACGCACCAACCTGTTGTTAATGACAAAACTGTACAACTTACTGATAACGTTCAAAAGAGAAATTCCTCTGTAGTTGTCAACATTTCTAGGGTTACCCTTTTTGTGTAGTGGAAATATCACAGCCATGGTCCAGCTTTCAGGGTATTCCGCACTTTGAAACACACGATTGAACAAAGGATGCAGAAATTTCACAAGGATCTCACCTGCATGATGAAAAAGGTCAGTGGGCAAGCCATCAGGGCCTGATGCTTTCCCTTTCTTCATGCTATTAATAGCACTGCGAATTTCATCCTGTGTGATTTCCTCGTCAAATTTTGCATTATGACAACCATCACAATCATCAGATATATGGTCATTCAAAACACCCTCGGCCTGTCTGCTGAAACCTGAATCATCAACATTCTGATCCACATTTAGCAAATTACGAAAATAATCATACCACACGCGTGGTGAAATGACATCAGAACACAACTTTTTAACGCCAGTCAGAGACTTTATTTTTTGCCAAAATGTTCTTGAGTTTGCATCATTACATGCATCGTTGAGCTCATTCAAAACCCGTGCGTTGTACTCTACTTGTTTTGTTTTACACAACTTCTTAAATTCTTTCTTCATGTCAAGATACTTCCCTAAGTCGTCATGTGTGTTTGTGTGTCTGAACTGCTTCAACTGTATGTACTTGTTTTGTTTTGCTAACTCGCAGTCCGAGTCCCACCACGGCGGCTGTGCACGGGATTCACCTACCTTCTTACCTGACCTCATTTTGTCAGCTGCCTTCTGAATGAATGCTACAAAACAGGCCGACCCTTCTTCTACACTCGAGTCAAGCGCTGACAAAAAGTGTTGAAATTGAGTCTCCTGATTATCTTCAATGTATGCCCAAAAGGACTCAGCGTAGTTTTCTTTCCAAACAAATTTAACCCCTTCCTCTAGTATTATACCATTATTTAAATCATCATCATCACATGAATAAACAGACTGAATAGAAGTAAACGTGGTTACAATGGGGAAATGGTCTGACTCACACCTGTCTGCAACAAACATATCGGTCACTAGGTCAAACACGGATTTAGAGCAAATACAGTAGTCCACCACACTTTTGCCTCTGTTGGCCACACACGTAATTTCTCCCTCACTGTCACCTTTCGTTCAGCCATTGACAATAAACAAACAGTACTCTTGACATAGTTCTATCAGTTTCCGACCAAAACTGTTTACGCCAATATCTTTTGACCTCCGTGGGCTTTGTGGTACATCCTCTAGCAGATCTGTTAATTCTAGTAAAGGCTGCACGTGTGTATTGTCATCAATAAAATCAGTATCAGACAGACCGCCAGTGCGGGCGTTAAAATCGCCACATAATAGCCAAGGCAGCTCAGGGTGAGCACGTAACACTTGAGACATGTAGTTTTCTAACACTTCAAAACCATCAACGTTATCTTCACCATATACAACAGAACGCTCTGGAGCCACATACACAAATGCTGCCAGAACATCAGATGCAGAATTCAAAACAGACTTACCGATCTTTAGAAACACAATATCCTCAGCTGCCTGCATTAAACGCAACACATGACAGGCTATAGATTTATGTACACACACGGCCACGCCCCCTTTTAACTTTTGTGTACGTGGTGAAAAAAACACCTGATACTCTGGAAAGGTATCCTCTATAACATTTTGCTTACACGACCAGATCTCTGAAAATGCAAAAATTTGACACTTTTCACAGAACTGCCTAAAAGAAACACTTTTCAGCTTATTTACAAGACCTTGGATATTCCATGCCATGATGCGAAACATAGAGCTACCACTTTCATCACTACCACTTTCATCATCACAGTGTGCGGGTGTGGGTTTGAGTATGGGCACTTGAGCGCATGTGTGTGCAGGTAAGTCGTCCTTTGAAGACACATGGTGGGGGTCCTGGGGGTCTGAATGAGGGACGGGCTGTCTTCTCCTGGTTGCTGGGTCAACATGCCGGCCTGCCCCTCATTTCTGCCCCCTGCGCTCCACAGGCCTCTGGGTAGCAGCGTCGTATGCGTGGGTCTTTCCCTCAACAACGAGGGAGTCGAAGCGGAGGAAGGCCTTCTTCCCCGCCTGCTTGGCCTCCTTGAGGAAGGGGAGCAGCTTGCGGCGCACGTCCCTCACCCGAGGGGTGAAGTCCTCAGAGATGTAGACCCGGGACTTGTTCTCCTTCAGCGTTCTTCGCTCAAACAGGATCCGCTCCTTGTCTTTGTACTTGTTGAAGCACACGATGATGGGGTGGGGCGCCTTGCCCCCCTTCAGACGATGGGCACGCTCCACCTCGATCTCCTCCTCTATGCCCATCTCGTCCTTCAACATTGACTTGACAGCTTTCTCACAGCCCGCCCAAGTCTCTGAGCGCCCCTGGGGGTGGGGGATTCCGTGAAAGATCAGATTCTTGCGTCTGCTCCGCCCCTCCAAATCATCCAGCTTATCCTCCAGCTGCGTAACTTTCTCCTTCAACTCTTTGTTTTCTTTCATCACCGCAGTAAAGTCACTCTGAATTTTGTCCATTTGCTCCTGCATTGTAGCTTTCATACTGTCCATCTTTTTGTCCATCACATTCAACATTTTAAACACATCAGCAATGGTCGGCTCAGACACTGCGTTTGCCTCACCCCCGGGCAACTGGTTGTCTTGGTTCCCCTGGCATGTCAAAAGAGTCTGTCGTTTCGGTGGGCCTGGGTTCGCTTCGACATCGCCACACCGGAGCAGAAAGCCGACCAAAAACACGAGAATGATTGCAACCGGTCCGCTGACACTGACAGTGCGGTAACGTAGGGCTGCCTTCCTCTGTGCTTTGCGAGCCATGAAGTTTTGAAAAGTCCAGTAAAAGGTACCGCAAATAGCACAAAAAGCTACCGAACTGATCGGCATGATGAGCTGAATCACCCTGTCGTTGTTCTAAAGTCACTCATTAAGTAATTATGTTGCAAAATGCTAAAAATGTGCGGAGCCGCTCTTCAACTGTGTGACGTCGATCGTGAGCACAACTCACCTCTCTGTGTGTGTGTGTGTGTGTGTGTGTATGTGTGTGTGTGTGTGTGTGTGTGCGTGTGTGTGTGTGTGTGTGTGTGTGTGTGTGCGTGTGTGTGTGTGTATGTGTGTGTGCGTGTGTGTGTGTATGTGTGTGTGCGTGTGTGTGTGTGAGTGTGTATGTGTGTGTGCGTGTGTGTGTGTGTGTGTGTGTGTGTGTGTGCGTGTGTGTGTGTGTGTGTGTGTGTGTGCGTGTGTGTATATATGTGTGTGCGTGTGTGTGTGTTTGTGTGTGTGTGTGTGCGTGTGTGTGTATGTGTGTGTGTGTGCGTGTGTGTGTATGTGTGTGTGCGTGCGTGTGTGTGTGTGTGTGTGTGTGTGTGTGTGTGTGTGTGTGTGTGTGTGTGTGTGTGAGGGTGTGCGGGTGAGGGTGGGGCTGAGGGGTGGGGGGGGGGGGGGGGGGGGAGTGGAGAGTGAGTGTTGAAAAAGAGACGCAATCCATACCAACAAGGTGACTGTCAAATGTGTAAAATGCAGAGAAGAACTCAGCGGAGAAAGAAACACGCTTAGAAAAGACAGTCACAACACAATTTATTAAAATTAATAAATTGTTTTTATAACTGTCTTTCCTAAGCGTGTTTCTTTTTTCCGTTGAGCTCTTCTCTGAAAAAGATACAGTCTGTTAAAAATCTGATTATATGAATAGGTTTTTGGTTTTGTTGTCGTCATCGGTGTCTGTTTGTTTGTAACATGTTGTTTTGTCTCTCGCTGATTTACTTGTTTACTCGGCAGAGCCTCACATTATGTATGCTGGGCGTTGCGTCTGGATCTTGATGGATCTGGATTTGGATCTTGATGTCCATAAGGTCCAAAATCAAAGACCTGCACACAGTGTGGCAGTCCCAGAATATCTATTGTGTTTTCCATGCTCAGTCATTTTCACATCTTGTACGGCAAAGAAGGCATGAGGCTCTGTAGTGCCGCCGCGATATGGCAAAGAAGGCATGAGGCTCTGTAGTGCCGCCGTGATATGGCAAAGAAGGCATGAGGCTCTGTAGTGCCGCCGCGATATGGCAAAGAAGGCATGAGGCTCTGTAGTGCCGCCGTGATATGGCAAAGAAGGCATGAGGCTCTGTAGTGCCGCCGCGATATGGCAAAGAAGGCATGAGGCTCTGTAGTGCCGCCGTGATATGGCAAAAAAGGCATGAGGCTCTGTAGTGCCGCCGCGATATGGCAAAGAAGGCATGAGGCTCTGTAGTGCCGCGTGATATGGCAAAGAAGGCATGAGGCTCTGTAGTGCCGCCGTGATATGGCAAAGAAGGCATGAGGCTCTGTAGTGCCGCCGCGATATGGCCAAGAAGGCATGAGGCTCTGTAGTGCCGCCGTGATATAGCAAAGAAGGCATGAGGCTCTGTAGTGCCGCCGCGATATGGCCAAGAAGGCATGAGGCTCTGTAGTGCCGCCGTGATGTGGCAAAGAAGGCATGAGGCTCTGTAGTGCCGCCGCGATATGGCAAAGAAGGCATGAGGCTCTGTAGTGCCGCCGCGATATGGCAAAGAAGGCATGAGGCTCTGTAGTGCCGCCGTGATGTGGCAAAGAAGGCATGAGGCTCTGTAGTGCCGCGTGATATGGCAAAGAAGGCATGAGGCTCTGTAGTGCCGCCGTGATATGGCAAAAGCCACCCCAGTAGCAAAACGTCTTTGGGCCCACGAAGACCGCAGCGGATCCACGCACAGCCGTGCACGGACCCACTGCGGCCGTCGTGGGCTAAAGGACTTTTGCTACTAGGCAGTATGACCATTTGAGAATAGCGAGATTTGTATTGTTATTACAATGAAAATCTCGCTTTTCTCAAAAATGTTCTGGCTTTTGTCATAATAATATAACGGCAGAGCTTATGTTATGTGTGCCGCTTGTTGTCCAGCTCCAACTGTGTGATCTGCCTGTGTCCTGACAAGGCCGCCGTCCTGCGTGAAGCTCACAGAGTCCTCAAGGTACGCCTCTTGCTGGTCAAATAATGTGTTTGCGCATCAACCCTTCACCGCCGTCGGAAACACAGGCACGGGATGATCGTTGCGTCATTGCTGACCTCTCAACACGTGTAGACCCGTGTTAGGAGTGAGCAAGGACGCAACGGTCATCCCATGCCTGTGGTCGGAAAATGCCAGTACCATCCAACTGCAAGAGACAGAGCGTCAGGGGCCCCAGACGCGGGATCTGATAAAGTTCTGTCTGTATGTTTCCTTCCACAGTGCGGGCTGTGAGACAACATTCGTCAATAAACGGGCAGACATTGCTAACGGGTCTTTAACTCTTAAAACTCCCAGAACTAAATGACTTCCATTTTTATAGAAGTTTAAGTCCTTTAGTTCTGGGAGTTTAAGAGTTAACTGGTAATAACTCACGTTAAAAGCACATTTTTTTAGCATTTATGCCGCAGATCGTTTTCATATGTTGTCAGGGATAAACACAAAAGTGGCACATCGAATGTGAGAAATTACAATTTTCTTTCCACAGGTCAATAGTACACTAAGCACAGTTACGCCATCTTGATTTGAACTGAATTATTATATGAGTAAAGCACCGACTCCCGTCACCAACAGCAGACAGAAATTTGGTCTTTGGCACCAAGGCAAGTGCTATGACTACGACCCCCCCCCCCCCCCCAACAACAACAACAACAAAAAAGAGAAAAAAGACAGCAAAATCTTGAAGGAAGAAGCACACGCACTCCATCAAGAGATGGATCGACCATGATAATTCAAGGGTAGTGCCATATTAGCTTGGCGCCTTCAGGCGCCAAGCTAATCCGGCACTGCCCTTGAATTATCATGGTCTTGAATTATCATGGCCAATCCATCTCCTGCAACTGATACGTAGTTGTTCTGTGACACCTCCAAAAGCGAGGACATGTGGCCGTGGGGATAAGTGTGGCTAAACTCGGAGCCTTTCGACCTACATTTTCATGCAAATTCTATGCAGGATAACCCCCCCCCCCCTCCCCAACAACAACAACAACAAAAAAAGAGAAAAAAGACAGCAAAATCTTGAAGGAAGAAGCAAACGTCCGTATTTAGCGCTCATGAAGCTCATGTTGTAGCTGGGTGCTTTGAACATACGTTTCGGCAGAGAGAAAAAAAGTTAAACTAAGCCTTTCTGTCTGTCGTGTTTGCAGGATGGGGGAGAGCTGTACTTCAGTGACATGTACACGGACAGTGTGGTTAGTGAGAACGTCAGAAACGATCCTGTGATGTGGGGTAAGACATTGGAAAGACCCATTCTCGCTTCGGAAACCTCTGTTTACTGACCGACATTCGCGTGAAAAACACAAATGAAATGTCACCACAGATGGACATAAAGAACATAGAGACTAACAAGAGACATCAATCGTCATTTGACTGACTGACTGACTGATTGACACACTCACTCACTCACTCACTCGCTCGCTCGCTCGCTCGCTCGCTCGCCCGCCCGCCCGTTCGCTCACTCACACACCCACCCACACACCCACCCACCCACTCACTCACTCACTCACTCACACTCACTCACTCAATCACTCAATCACTCGTTCATTGATTTGATGATGTTTTCGATTTGTGTTTTACTTTAATCTTATGACATGCAGGTTTGAAAACTGAGCAGTGTATCCAGTAATTCCAGCTTTGGAAAATTATGTTCCATTTATTCATTTGCTATATTTTGTTGCTGTTGCTGGTGCTGTTGTTGTTGTTTATTCAGGGACACCTGTTTCCCTTTTCTTCACCAGGTGAGGGTATGGGAGGGGCGCTCAAATGGGAGGATCTGTACCAGCTGGCGCGTGACGTGGGGTTCAGTCAGCCAAGACTGGTCACGGCCAAACTGGTTGATACCAGCAAGTTCTCTCATGTGCTTGGTCTGTATGACGTGCGCTAGTCTGTGAGTCTGGACCTTAAGAAGCTAGGTCGTTAGGTCCAAAATTACAGACGAGCACACTTGTTAAAAAAAGATTCCTAGTGATAACTGAGGATAGGAAATCAGAAGTAGGTCAACATCGCAAGTCTTTCGACGAAAACAAGCCCGGACAAACATGCGGATCACATGTTTGTCCGGGCTTTTAACACATTCTGCTCCAGGGCCGAAATCCGCAAATTTTGAAGTTGCCCCCTGAAGACTGTATTACACTTCTGGAAACAGATCGAGCGTGATGGTTCAAGGGTTGTGCCAGAATAGCTTGGCGCCTATGGGCGCCAAGCTATTCTGGCACAACCCTTGAACTATCACGCTCGATCCATGTCTTGCCCTGGCGTGTCGGAGTTGAATGAGTTGAACTGTTTTCGTCGAAACTTGTGCATTTGTGACCAAGTTCTGGTTTCGGATGATAACTGAACGTTTGTGGCACGTCTTTATTTCACGTCTCAGTGGTTTTGCTTATAGTTCAGTTGTCTTACATTTTCCAGTCTCTGGCAATATGTGAAAAGAAAAGGGGAGACTGCCAGTGCTAATATTTTAGGAAGGTTACAAAGTAAAGTAGGTTATAGCACTGTCAGGGGAGAGAAATGTGCATGATCGACCAGTGATATAGGAAAGAGAGGGGGCGCTTAAGAAAGTGACTGAAAGCAATGCATATGGAAGCCCCCCCCCCCCCCCCCGAAGCACTGATTGGCTGGAACAGTGGATATGTGATACGCCCCCCTTCGGGGGGGAGGGGGGGGGGGCTTCCATATGCATTGCTTTTAGTCACTTTCTTAGCGCCCCCTCTCTTTCCTATCTCTTTTTTTTTGTTGTTGTTGTTGTGCTTTGGCCACTGTAGATCTACGAGGGGGAGGGGGGGACCTAGATTTAAATTTCCATGCACTGAGTGGCTGGAACAGTGGATATGTGATACGCCCCCCTTCAGGGGGGGGGGGGGGCTTCCATATGCATTGCTTTCAGTCACTTTCTTAGCGCCCCCTCTCTTTCCTATCTCTTTTTTTTTTTTTTGTTGTGCTTTGGCCACAGTAGATCTACGATCACTGGTCGATCATGCATATTTCTCTCCCCTGACAGTGCTATAACCTACTTTACTTTGTAACCTTTCTGGCAATATGTATTTTATATTTGAAATGTCACCACTTGAGAAAGAGTGGTCTTCAACATACCCGGCCTCCCCCCCCCCCCCCCCCCCCGCCTCCCCACTCCCACCCCGTAACTGCTAACTCCACCGACCCCCTTTCTTCAGAGCAAGCAAAACGTGCTTCAATAATGTTGATAGTTCATATTCCTAAATTAGAGGTGGGTAACGAAATTGCTGATTTCATGCATCTGACCTGCTTCAGTCTTACGGATAATCTCCATTGTGTTCGTTCACACCTCACCCTGTTTATTTATAGATGGTGCTAAATTTGTATCTGTAACCTACCGCCTGTTCAAACTGCCACAAGAGCTCGAACCAGCCTCCAGAATGACGTACACGGGAGGAATTGTGGGCTGCGCCGACACATTCAAGTTTGACCGTGACGTCAGTTTTCAGGTGCGTACTGCACTCAACTTGTGACCCTCTCGTTAGTGGTGCGTGTTGACAGGACCGGGGAGTGAATACACAAGAGGCATTACAATCATATGTGTGGCATTTAGATCTAAATCTAATATTGTGTTGTACCCGTCTTTTCTAAGCGTGTTTCTTTCTCCGTTGGGTACTTCTTTGATCTAAATACGGCCATGTATCTGTACTGACTGATATGCACATTAGAAGACAGGTTTATCTTCCGTTCAGAGGCATTTTTCGGTACCACAGTAATACCCTCTTCCCTGCCACTGGACGGAGACTGAGCTGCTGAAGTCTTTGTTAATTCACCGTTAAACGCTCGACTGCCGGCGCAAGGAGAAGGCTGCTCATCTGCAAGAGACATGATTCCTCATAATATGAGACCCCGCAGTCGAAAGAGAGAGAGAGAGAGAGAGAGAGAGAGAGAGAGAGAGAGAGAGAGAGAGAGAGAGAGAGAGAGTCAAGACTTTCACCACTGACTCGCGAAAATGTCATACGTGCGTGTCGACTCGCCCAAAAATCAAACAGAGAGGAGGGAGGGGGGGGGGGTCCAAACACCCCAAAAAGAGACTTTGTTATAGCATTTTACAGAATTTTGGGTTGGGGAGTGGGGGGGGGGTGAGCGACGAGTCCGGAACCCATGGAACACCCCCCCCCCCTCATCCGCCCCTGAAGAGGCATAGATCTTCATGAGAGGCTATCGCTGTCACGTTACCTCCTTTGTCAGCCATCTGGACATGTTTGTAACTCGTGATATTGGACTAAAAAAAATCTCTGTTACTTATATTGCTGCTTGTTAGGTGTTCGCCGGCATTTTTCGTGAAATGTGTAGCAACTGTAGCATACATGTCATATGGCCGGTGGGTTCAGTCCCTTGACTAATGAAAGCCACGCGAAGCGTCAATGTGACTGTGATTGCTCTGTAGCTTCCCTTTGTTTGTTTGTTGTTTAACTGTTGTTTTTGCTTGTTCGTTTGTTTGTTTGCTTAACTCTTTGTTTAACTGTTTGTTTAACTGTTTAACTGCGTAACCGTTTGTTAAGATGTTTGCGCTGTTAGTGTTTGGCGTTCCTTCCGTCCTTCCTTTTCTCCTCTCCTTTCGTTTCTTACCAATAATTAAACATGTTGAAAGTGGCGTACATGATTTAGAACAGTGTTAACCCACTTAGCTCCGGGAGATGGATCGACCAAGATAATTCAAGGGTAGTGGCAGATTAGCTTGGCGCCACTCAGGCGCCAAGCTAATCTGGCACTACCCTTGAATTATCATGGTCGATCCATCTATTTGAACCGGTACATAGTTGCTGAGTGACACCTCTAAAATTAGGAAAATGTGGCCTTGGGGTTAAATGGGTGAACGTATTCACACTAAACACGTTCGTAACTGTGGGTACCGTCCGTAATAGACCTGTACCAACTGAAAAAGACGGCTATGATAGTAGTTCAATGCCGATAGTACAAGATAATCTTAGCGCCTTCCGGCGCATACGCCAAGCCAGTCTAACACTACCCTTGAATTATCAGTCCAGTTTGGTGTCTTCATGGCGATTGTTCACACGATGATACTAATCTGTCATTATCTCATCACTTCTACAGAAAGACAAAGAAGTTATCGCCGATGGAGAACTGGCAACCATAATCGCATCGTCACGCTTCAGCAAGTTTTTCCGCATCGCTGACGCAGAAGGTTGCAAGCCTCAAACACCAAATCCGGTAATGACATGTGTTGTTGTTTTTTTCAACTTTTCACAAGTACAAATAAGAAAGATTAACCCGAAGACTTTAATTATCCAGTTTGAAATTGAAATGTTTGAACAATCAGTGACATATGACAGGAGGACTAGCACACAATGTCACTGTCCAGGACATTAGTCCATTGATCCTTCACGCCCTGCAGCAGATGGATCAACCATGATGAATCAGGGGCAGTGCCAGATTAGATTGGCGCTTGATGGCGCCAAGCTAATCCGGCACTACCCTTGAATAATCAAGGTCGATCTATCTTCTGCAACTGTAGGTGACACCTCCAAATTTTGAGAAATGCTTCTTTGGGGTTAAATGGGTCAATTGGCTGCCGAGTCACCTCACAACGAGGCAGCGTCAGGCTAAGTCTCACAACGGCGAAGATGCATAGTGTCGGTTTCAACATTAACCCCTTCACTCTCTTTGTGAAATCATTGTTAATTCGGTGCCAAAGAGTCCCAGCTGTCAGACGGGGAACCGGGATACACAGTGAAGTCAGCAAGAGGCAACTGCGGGGGCTTATGTGGATCTATGTCTCTTGCAATTGGATTGTGTTCATGTCTTCTTGGCACTGAAGGGGTTAACTTGACAACGTATCCAGAGGCGGGACGTCTCAAATGGGTTAACCCGCTCATTTTCAGTGGACATTTTTTAAAGATCATTTTAAACTCAACACCGACGATTCCCCGGCAGCCAAAACAAACACAGATACAAAACAGGGACAGTACTAATAGGCACGGAGCTTCTTAAGCAAGCCCCCCCCCCCACCCCACCCCCTCCCCCCCCCCACCCCTATCCCTCTTAATCATTTATCCTTGAGACATAAAGTTTAACTTCACTTCTTTTTAGAAAGTGGACCCGGTGTGTTTTGCCGAGGGCCGTGGAGCGAACGTCAGTCCATGCGGCAGCTGCCAGTAGTCCAGTAACGTCGGTCATTGCTGAAAGTCAGACGGCGCCTTCATACCTTTGCTTGGTGTACCGACTGTGTACAGAACACTGCAAGTGGATCAGTCAACCTTTCTCAGTTTAAACATCGGGTTCAAAAATTCTACACGGGACGACCCTTAACCCATATCATACTGAGGCTAAAGGCTTCAAATTTGTACACTGCCATATGCAAGCTACATTATAGTACTTACAGATACAGACCAATGGCTTTAGTTCAAGGGTGGTGCCAGAATAGCTTGGCGCCTAGAGGCGCCAAGCTATTCTGACACTATCCTTGAACTATTTTAGTCAAACTTGTTTGACACACTGGTGTATTCCGAATGATAAGGGTTAACCGCCAGGGCAAGGTGAAGGTCACCCACTTGCAAGAGACATAAACTCTCATGACTTTACAATCTTACATGCAATTATTTTAGTCGTTTAGTCTTAGTCTATTTTTGTGCACTATTTTAGGTGTTTTAGGTGTGTTTTAGGTGTGTGTATGTATGTGGAAGGGAATGGGGTAGGGGAGAGGGGGCGGGGGGGGGGGGGCAGGGGGGAGGATGGCGGAGAGGGGAGGGGGGCGGGATGGGGGGTGGGATGGGGGTGGGATGGGGGGGGGGAGGTGCGGATGACGTGAACATGTAACTTTTTATTCTTGTCTCTATTATGTCTGTTATATCGCTGCGCCAAAATTTTCCCCCGGGGACAATAAAGTATTATTGTATTGTATTGTATTGTATTGTATTGTATTGGTATCAGTTTCAGCCCACTTAATCAAATTTCAAATACAAACGATTGTGAATTTCCAAAAACTACAGTAGCTCGCTTGAGCTTGCCCTTAGCACCACGTGAATGTTCTGTGTTTATGTACAGTGTGTGAGCGAATGCGCGTGATTCACGTGAGCGTGCTTGTTGGGTTCAGTTCGCGGCGGCGCTTTGAGCCGATTTTCAATTGGGATAAAGCGCCTATTTAATGCGCTTATTATTATTATTATTATTGTATTGTATTGAAGTAGTGGCGGGGGCTCATGGGGATGTATGTCTCTTGTTAGTCCTGTGTTCTGTATGCCTATGTGTGCTGCTATTCACGTCAGCGTTTTTCACGCGAATGTCGGTCAGCGTGTAGTGGTTTCGGACACGCAATTCGTGATCACTGGCAGCCAAGGGGTTAAGAAGGTCGCATGACAGCGGCTCTTCTGTTGGACGTAGTGTTAACCCCTTCACGGCCAGTGGACGCAGATTGTGTTTGTGAAATCGGTATAATAAATTCAATAATTCACAGTCACAGATTCCCAGCGGTCAAAGGAACATGGACACAAAGTGATTTCAGCAAGCGGCATAGATCCTCATGAGCCCCCGCGACGAAAAGACGCACGCTTAGAATAAAGTGTAATATACGCGTATTTAGGTACATCCAATGCGCATAAGGTAATCGGGCCGACGTCTGCCGCCCTTGGCCCGCGCACGGCTGTGCGCGGGCCAACGGCGGCCGACGTCGGCCCGATGGCCTTTGCGCATTGGACAGGCACTCATTTGTGCAGAACTGTTTATGTACATAATTGTGTTATGTTGTTACCGTTACGAGAAAAGCATCCATTTTGTAATCGCCGCCATTATTCCATTGATGACTACCTTATACTAGATTCTAGCTTGTTTTGTTCTGGAATGCTTTTTATCTTTGTGTATGTCAGTGACACAAATAAAGCGGATTTAAGACCATGTGATGATTGTAATACTTATACGTATCAAGCACGTTCATTTTTAAGTCCCTTCTAATTACAGAAGGGACTTTTTAGGACGGGGTCGCGGTGGGGCAAATTTAACAGCATGTCCATGATGTCAAAGGTGGGCAGGCCTAAACCTCTGACAACTGAAGTAACAAGATAAAAATTACGTCAGGTCTAGTTACGCTAACCTCGCTGCTAAACGTACATGTGGCGCGAAGCGCCGCGGTATGTGCGTATGTATGTAAGCACTGGCGTAGGAACCGGGGGGGGGGGAGGGGGAGGGGGTCGCGGTGGGCGCACCCCCCTCCCCCTCCCGAAAAAAATAAGGGGAGGGGGGGGACGAAAGTGTGTCTTTTTAGCCCCCCACCCCCCTAGGTTTGCATACCCCAGGGAAAACTGGGGGGGGGGGGGGCAAAAAGTCTTTAGCCCCACCCGAACACCCCCCCACCCCCCCACCGGCTAGGTGTTAGCCACCCCCCTCCCTCTCCACCTGAGACAAAGCCTGCACCACATCTCTCCACCCACCTCTGGTTGGATCCTAGACTGTATCAGTGCTGCAAGATGACGATTTGCACTGATTGCAGTAATAATAATAAAATAATTACGGTATTTATAATGCGCTTATCTTATAATAATTATAACTCTAAGCGCGCACTCACAACTCGCACATGCATGCGCACGCTTTAGACAATGACTCACGTAACACAAATATTGAAAATACATTACGACGGTCAGCTTGGGGTGGGGAGTGTGGTGATATAGTGCTAGAACTGTTGAAAGAGGTGAGTTTTGAGGGCGGACTGGAAGGAGGAGAGCGAGTGTTTCTGACGGAGAGAGAGTGGGAGAGTGTTCCAGGTGGATGGACCGTATACTGAGAAGGAGCGGGGGCCGAAAGTGCTGAGTTTGGTGCGGGGGATGAGGAGGCGGAGAGGGTCGGAGGCGAAGCGGAGGGAGCGGGGAGGAGTGTAGGGGTGAAGTAAGTTGGAGAGATAGGCAGGAGCGTAGTTGTTCAGGGATTTGTAGCAGAGAGACAGAATCTTGTATTGGATGTGTTGGGGGATGGGGAGCCAGTGAAGGAGCTTGAGCAGGGGAGTGATGTGGTCGGATATTTTCTTTCTGAGGACGAGGCGGGCAGCATTGTTCTGGACGCGCTGGAGAGTGAGTGTGGTGGAGTGAGGAAGGCCGGAAAGGAGAGAGTTGCAGTAGTCGATGCGAGATAAGATGAGAGAGACAGCGAGTTTGGTGGCAGCTTCGATAGTGAGGTATTTTCTGATCTGACTGATGAGGCGGAGGTGGAAATAACATGTCTGGGCCGTGGCGGAGACGAAGCTGGTCATGGAAAGAGAGGAATCGAGGATAACGCCAAGGTTCTTGACCGAGTCAGAGAGGGAGATGGGGGTGCTGTCGAGTTGAAGGTGGAGAGAGGGAGGGAGCTGGGAAAGTTTCTGTTGAGTGCCTACCAGCATGGCTTCCGTTTTGTCGTCGTTCAATTTGAGCTTGTTTGCTGTCATCCAGTTTTTCACGTCTTCATAGCAGTCAGCCGTGCGAGTCAGTAGTGTCTGAGTGTTGTCGAGTTTGTCTTTGTCTAGTAGTTGTGAGTCGTCAGCGTAGAGGTGGTGGCGTATGTGGTGAGACTGGATGATATTGGACAGGGGGGAGGTGTAGAGTGTGAAAAGGACCGGGCCCAGGACGGACCCCTGTGGAACGCCGCAGAAGAGCGTGACTGGGTTGGAGCAGACGCCGTCGATGGTGACGGACTGCTGTCTGTCGGAGAGGTAGGAGAGAAACCAGGAGTGAGCAGAGTCAGTGATGCCAAAGGAGTGGTGAAGGCGGTGGAGGAGGATAGAGTGGTCTATGGTGTCGAAGGCGGCAGAGAGATCGAGTAGCGTAAGAAAGGAGATGTTGCCCGAGTCAGTGGAGAGAAGCAGGTCGTTAAGGATATGTAGAAGGGCTGTTTCAGTGCTGTGATGTTTGCGATAGGCAGACTGGAAGGGACTGAGGAGGTTGTTGTCGGCGAGGTGGAGGTTGAGTTGGTTGAGGACAATCTTCTCAAGAAGGTTGGACAGGAAAGAGAGATTGGAGACTGGGCGGTAATTCTTGAGTTCGTTTGGGTCGAGGTTGTGTTTTTTGAGGAGAGGACGGACGATGGCGGACTTGAAGATAAAAGTGTCTTGCGGAATCCGACAAGAGTACTTGCCCTTATTTTTTCCCCGCAAGAAGTCAAGCCCGCTACAGTTCCAAATCGATTTTTCTCAGTGATTTGAAGATGCCCAAAACACAGAAAAAGCGTCCTGCTTCGTCGTCGAAAACCTTTATCGATTTTTTTCTTTGCATCTACGCATTCTATGGCATCCAAAAAAGGTGAATTCCACCAGAGACGTTTCTATTCAGTATGTGTTGAACTGACTGAACATAGAGTTGAACTAGTACTACGGCAGCAATGATGCTAGATGTAACCATGTGTACATTATGATGAAGCAACTCGAAGCTCAGCTAACCATGTTGCCATCACCCCTTCTACACACGCAGTCAAGAAAACTTGACCTCTAAGAAGCGCACACCAGCGTACCCCTTAAGCGCACGCCAATCTGTGGAGCAGCGGTGACCTAAAATACTCTAAATTCCATTTTCCTAGACTGCTTTCTGGACCCTTCCAGCTATAATGTACTTCTACTAAAGCTGAACTGGTTCCATTCACCCTTGAATGAAAATACATGAAAGAAACAGAGTTAGGTAAGGGACATTTAGCATACTAAACTACAACATTTAGTTCTCCATTCCGGACCCCAAATATCATTACACCAGCAGTGACATTGTCCGTCTAAACCAATTACCCCCAATTTATCACACATGACGAGGTTTATAACCATCTACACACTCTAACACTAGTACCGCGAGAAAAAAAAAACAGAAATAGTAAGAGAGGGGGGCTGTGTGGCACTGGTACTGGGCAAGTTTTCCTGCCTGCGTGCGCGCATTAGAAGTCATAACTTGACTGCATGCACTTGGAGGGTGGCTGCCGTGCGCGGAAGAGATAAAGGAACGTCTGAGCTAGTAGCATCCATTGCTGACATCATCCGGCTGATGAATGAAGAGCCAGTTCTGAAAACCATCCTGTGTGAAGTTAAACTGCTGAAACTACATGACGGTTCCCGTGACAACAGCAACCGCTGAAAGAACATTTTAGGCACTCAAGCGCGTGAATAATTACCTGCGCAGCACCATGACCCAGGAGAGACTTAACCACTGCATGCTTGCGCACGTCTATAAAAAAAAAACAGACGGACCAGATTCATGTCAGATTGATTGCTGCTATCTTCACATCGCGCTCTGAAGTCAGGAAGCAATACTTTGGATGTTTTGAATAAGGTCAGTGCGTTCTGTTTGTTTAAAAGCGTACCGGCGCACACTACATAGAGTCACATCCAAAAGAAACGCAACGAACTTGCCGGCACCCAAATGCGTGCAAGTTTGTTGCGTGTCTTTTGGATGTGACAATACATTCGACTGTATACAGTTATGCTTTCTTCAAAACTAAAGGAACAAACTCAGTTATCCCACCCTGACCGGCGCAGGCCACTTCCTACGCCATTGGTGAGTCATTATTTTGGTACTGATCACAACGCAGGGGTGTCATGAAAAAAGACGTAATTTGTATTTTATTATGAAAACCTTGAACTTGGATGTAAGCTATTAAGAAGAGATCAAACAATCTACAGCAGCATAGATTGTATCAACAGAGCTGGATACAATGGTGAAATCAGGGGGAAAGGACCGAAATCGCTTCGAAAAAAAGGCGTCCAAAAAGAGGAAATCAGTTACATTACTCTGGAAGGCGTGCTGTGCGGACTGAATGGAGTTTCAGTTTATTGCTTTTTGTGCGTTTCCAGTAAATAAAACACCCATGAAACATGCTAAAAGCGGATAAATCTGTCTGCTTTATACCTCCGTGAATTTTGTGTGCGAATTCCGGGTTTCTAGCGTTTCAACCGGTGTCACGTTTCTGAAGTCAACAAAAAGATCGTCTGCAAGCGTTGGCAAATCGTACGGTAAATGTCGTCGGTACAATTCAAAAGTGCACACCAAAAACTTGCGAAACGGGCCTATTTGCAGCCAATCAGTCCATTTCTTTGCTAATCGTTTTTGTGCACAGTGTCACAAATGAAATGCTAGAAACCCGCAAATTTAAACTGACATCGGTTATCTGCAAACGGAAACAACCTCCAGTCATTTTTCACTTCAAAGGCGGGAAATCGAGCGCAGCAATTGATGACAATTTACCCGCTTACTCTGGAACCAGGCTTCTGTGTGGCACCGAGACTGAATTCGACGTGTCACGCTCAAATTCACATGAAGGGCTAGCAATCGGTCGACTTTTGCAAGCCATGAGTTGCCGATTTTCTCAAAATACCAGTTTTTTTAAGACCCTTCTATTTATAGAAGGGACGTTTTAGGACGGGTCGCGATGGGGCGAATTTAATAGCATGTCCATGATGTAAAAGGCGGGCAGGCTAAACCTCTAACAATTGAAGTAACAAGATAAAAATGACGTCATGTCTAGTTACGCTAACGTTGCTGCTCAACGTACATTTGGCGCGAAGCATGTATGTATGTGCGTATGTATGTATACTATGTGTGTGTGCGTATGTATGGAAACAAGAGAATCTCCGATATTGCTGTACATACAAGCTTGAAACCTGGCGAAATACTTTCTTAAGTGGGTGGCTAAAGAGAACATCCCAGCATATTGTAATTGAATGTCTCATTGAAGACATAAACAACCGTTTATAGGAAGTCAGTTGACCCAGATTGTAGTCCGTAATTTTTGTTATATTTACTTGAACATTTGCATATAGCTAGTTTGCAGAAAGACATTGGATGAGTTCGTTAGCCAGCTTTGTATCCTTTCAACTTCTGTAGTAAAAATTAATTCTGTTCAGAAAATAATTAAAACAGTAAAAAAAAAAAATAAAAAAAAAAATTGACTTCTAGAGAAAGTGCCGGTGACGTAAAAGAAGCAACTCCGTCACCACGCAGACACTGATACTCTAAATATGACGTAATTCTCTCTCTCTCTCTCTCTCTCTCTCTCTCTCTCTCTCTCTCTCTCTCTCTCTCTCTCTCTCTCTCTCTCTCTCTCTCTCTCTCTCTCTCTCTCTCTCTCTCCTCTTCCTCCTCCAGCCGCCGGCGGGGTAAGACGTGTAAGTCTTAGCTCCGTCGTGCAGCCAACCGTGACGCTTTGGATTGCTTGATATACTGTGTACTATGTGTTTTTCTTTGTAAGCTGTGGACTTTCTTATACTTTTTAAACATTATTCCAGTGGACGTGCATACTAACTATCATCACACGGATATCCTAATGCTTGTGTTGTGAGTGTGAGAAGTGTGCAGGACAAAGCACACTATTTTCCCCGGATGATATCATATTGTGTACGTGTGATGCGAGTTGTGCCCAGACTGAAGCCAGTCTTTGTCCGTCGTGCAAGGTAAATCCGATCATACGAACTATCACTTTACGATATTCTTCTCGTAATTTTGAACGCATCGTAATCCACTTTGTTTTCTGGAACTCATTGAATATAGTAGAACTTACGCCTGCCATTGTCTATATTTTTCGTTCAATTATATATTTCATCCCTTGCACTGTCAGTAACTGTGAGGAGTTAGACTGTGACTAGAGCAGTCTATTGCTGAACTTCAGATCTAAGCAGCCAATGTTTGCTTTTCGGCTTACTGACTCTGTGACACGATGCTGTATCGTCTCCACCAGACTCCACTCCTGTCAGCCCTGCAGACACGCTGGCACTTCCTGAGGGGTGTCACAATGTTTGCTGATCCCACCACCCTCCACACCTACCCTTGTTTCTAACTTTCTAAAGTTGGCGCTGAGTGCCCGGTTACAGCATACCACCAAGTCCGAGTCGCGATGGCATCTTCATCCCTCTCTCTAAGTGTCGTGACGCAAGACCCCACCCTCGCCAATCCCTTTAAGAGAGAAAACCCGGTGCTGAAGGACACTGCGTGCGGCCAGCAAACGCGTTTCTACAGCAACGGCCCCAATGGCGTCATCACCCTCAAGCGCTGGCGAACTGCCCTCTACCACCGCTACGTCAACCTGCTCCAGGCAAGAGGCGGTTACACTGTAGTCTGGAGGGACACAGACGCCAGAAATGAACCTGTAGAGTGTGGTGACTCCTACCTGGATTGTTCCAATCCTGACATTCCCGATGACTTGGGAAAAACATTCATACAAATCAGGGGGAGAGCAAAACCAAAAATCACCATCACCCTCTACTTCCACGTGCGTCGCAAGACTGGCGGCACCTGTCTCATTCAGGGACACAACAAGGACACGTGGGTCCTAAGCGAATATGACTCTTTGTGTACATTCGTACAACAGCTGAAAGACGGCTGCGCAGACCCTGCTGACAATGTCCCTGTTGACATGCCGCGTGACCAGTCATGCGATCCCACCATCTCCCCGATAGTATCATTCCCAGACACCCCTCCTCGGGCAATTTTGGACTCATCCCTCCCCTTAATCGGATTGGAGGCTGACGACTCTACCTCCCTATCGCCGATTGTTCAGTCCTGTAACCCTCGGAACAGCTCCGCTAATCTTGTCCCCGAGCCTCTGACCGTGACCACCGTCAGCGCTGTGAGTGACATGACCAGTGACGGCCCGCCTACCCCGCCCTCCATCCCACACCCCTCCTCCAGCGGGCCACATCTACGGGATGATCTCCACTCCACCCTCTCTGATCACTCTGATGTTCCTGCCAGTCAGTCCCTTGCCACTACCCCCTCCACACCCGAACCTGCCCCCTCCACACCAAGTCCTGTCAGCCATATTGTTACCCAAGTGGCGTCTACGGGTGACGTCACCACCGAGGACTTGACCTCGCCCGGGTTACCCGTCTCGTGCACTCAGGTGGATTCTGATTATAGCGAGCTGGTGGTGTCCGGTGTCCGAGACGAAAAGCCGCTTATCATCCTAAAGCTGCAGACCCAACTCTGCAACAGCCAGGCCGCCGTCGAGGCTCTCCATCAAGAGTTGTGTCAGCTGAGAACTGTCACTATGCTAAATATTAAGCAGATTGACAGTAAGGTGTGCGAGTCCGCGGTGAAGATGGCAAATGACCTCCGGATGTTAGAGTCTTGTATGTGTGGCAAGATGTCCCACTTACATGATCAAATGACAAACATGGCAGAATTTCACTGTCTCGTCGACGACACTCTGCAAAGACTGAACTCTGAACAAGGGCTACCTCTGGCCTCTGGCCAAACCCCCCAACTACTAGTGTCAACAACGCCTGAAGGCTCTATGCCCGTAAACAGTGATACAATCATTAGTATGAAGCCTGTGTCCACTACAGCTGGTGATGTGATCCCAGTAAGGATTACCGTTCCTAAGAACAACCCTCCGAGTAGCCAGAAAGAGCAAGCCCCAGGGAGTGCGGTTATTACGGTCAACGTTGCCTCCCCTATCGCAGACAGCCACCGTGAGGGGAGCGGGCCGTCTCAGCCTGGCCAGCGGCAAGGGGGCGGTAATCGGATTGCCGGGAGCCAGCAGCAGCGCAAGGACTTTCTTCCGTGCGAGCGGGTCTTTGATCACAACGTAGAGGTAGACACAACCACGCTCGTCATCGGGGACTCCGTCGTGCGAAACTTCAAGGGAGAGAAGATGACCATGTACCAGGGCGAAAAGGTACAGGTCATCTCAATATCCGGCCTGCAAATCTCCCACTTGACTGACTGGCTCAAGCAGCAGCCGCAGTCACCCCGCGTCCAACTGGTCACCTTCCACGTAGGAGTGAACGATTGCAAGACGCATGAAATCACCAGTCAGCAGTGGGAGAGACTGGTCACTTCTTGCAAAGGCGTGTTCCCCAAAGCAAGCATCCAGGCCTCATCCATCTTG
This sequence comes from Semisulcospira habei, assembly GCA_036245525.1. Lineage (NCBI taxonomy): Eukaryota > Metazoa > Mollusca > Gastropoda > Semisulcospiridae > Semisulcospira > Semisulcospira habei. Next base: position 175,673,255 of record BTPG01000001.1, read on the forward strand.
CCTGCTGCCCAGGGGAAAAACTCTCGCCTTAACCAACGTATTTCCCCCTCCAACGCAAATCTGTGCCACGTGGCAAAGAAGATGCGCGCTATCTTTGTTGACAATGCGGGCGTGTTCCTAGCCCCAAGCGGTCTTCCCCGGAAGGCGCTGTACCGTGTGGACAACAAAGGCCGACTTGACCCCATTCATCCATCCCACGTGGGAACCCGGAGGCTTGCCGGCAATATCAAGTACGGTGGTCCAGCTGTCAACCAGGCTGATGCAATTACTCACCAGCACAGAAGCTCTCAGGCGACCACTAAGACGAAACTCTACTCAGAGGCCTTAGCTGGTGGTAGCTTGAATGTACAGAGTGGCACTTCCACTTCTGACACTATTGTATCCGGTTCTGCTGGTCCCACATCACCAGTACATCTACCTCTACGCCAGGAGCCTCAACCACAGGACCATGAACAACTTCAACAGCAGGAGCAGCTGCAGCTACAACAGGCGCAGCAACAACATTTACAACAGGAGCAGCAACATCTACAACAGATGCCCTTCATGCCGGTTCCTGACTGGCAGCAACTCCAGTACCATCATCTGCTGCAAATACATACCAACTCTTCAACTGCAGCACCCTGGCAACAACCACAGTACCCGGATGGTTGCCATGGTGTGTGGTCGAATCATCGCCCAGCAACCAGTGTATCTGCTTATCCGGTTAATAGTCTGCCACCGTACCACCAGTTATGCCAGGTGCCCACAGCGAATGGTGCCAATGGATACGTCAGCTACTTACGCGGTTGGTAATTCAGTGTCGTGTGATCAGTGATCCTTCACCGTTGTGCTTCGCAGATTTCACCGTGGGTGTGTGAGGCAGTTCATTATTACGTCAGTGTTACGTGTGCTTCTTTATATACGGTTCTTCTGCGTTCGCTTGTGATTTATTCCAAAGCAGTGATTGACTGTGTGCCTCAAATTCTGTGATTTTCTCGCCTGGTTTGATTACCAAAGCTCCGCTAAGTTTTCATTGTGACAGTACGGTTTCAAGTGTTCAGCCTACGATACTTCACATCGCAGGCTACACCATTTGTTCATTTATTTAGACAGCTTGCGCAGCATTAATACGTGGATACACTATTAATCAAAAGCGATCTTCATTTGATAACGCTGTGTTGGACACCATTTGTGACGTTTTGATACGAGGTGCTATAACTTCAGCCGCGCTTTACTGCATTGAAACTTTATTCCCTATTCCCTCTGTTTATATATTTTTTGTATTGTGTTGCACTTCATTTGGGAAAGTTAAAATTCAACATGACCCATAATGCTCAGACACACGGAAGCCTTCAAACTGGTCACTTGAACATCTACCATCTTTTTAACAAGGTGGCCGATTTGAATGTTTTTCTAAACTCGTCTGAACCATTCCACCTGTTTGGTCTTAGTGAGACGCGACTTAACTCCGACATAAGCGATGAAGCCGTTCACATACCTAACTTTAGCATCACTCGACGTGACCCTCGTGTACTTGGTCAGACTGGGCTTGCCGTTTACATCCATAACTCAGTCCAACATTTAGTAAAAAGGCGTGAGGACATAGAAACTCCGGAAGTTGAGTGCATTTGGTTGGAATTTAGGGCTCCAAAAACTAAACCCGTCTTCATCGGCTTTTGTTATCGTAACCCATCAGCCAAGTTTGAATGGTACGACGATTTCTTGCATGCAGTAGAAAAAGTTGGCCTACCTAACTGTGATGCGTTGCTACTAGGCGACTTTAACATAGATATGTTAAAGCCCCATACCGCGTGGGATTGCATCACCACACAAACCGGCTTAGAACAATTAGTTTCGGCCCCTACTAGGATCACAAAAACAACCGCAACACTCATTGATCACATTTACACCAACCGTCCCCTTAGTGTGTTCAATGTTAGTGTTCCTGACCTCAGCATCAGTGATCACTTTCCTACTGTGTGTTCCTGGTCAACAAAACTGCCAGTGCATCGTAAGAACGGACACACAACTATAACGTACCGCTCATTTAAACAGTTTAATCAGTCTGCTTTTCTAGCAGACCTTGATCAAACACCATTTAATGTCGTTAATAACGAAACTGACCCTGAAAAGGCTCTGACTATTTGGTATCGACTCTTTACAAGAGTACTTAACAAACACGCCCCTTTACGGCAAAAGCGGGTAAAAAACCACACGTTACCGCCTTGGCTAACGCAAGGAATAATTGAAGCTATGAAATTGAGAAATGACTTAAGAAGACACAAGCTATTTAACGAATACAAAAAACAACGTAACCGTGTCAAGTCTATGGTACGCAGGGCTCAAAAGTCTCTCTTTGAACGAATGATTAAAGAAGACAGAGATACTGCCGCACTCTGGCGCGCAGTTAATCTCATCACCCGAGGTAACAGCAAGAAATCGTCAGCCATTCCTTCTAGTATTACTGCAGACATCTTTAACAAACATTTTTTGTCTGTTGCCGAGTCAATCATACCCTCAAGCGGAAAAAACGTCTTACACATGCCCGGAGTCCCTGCTTAACTTCTGTAAGCAGAAGACTAAGGACAAACCCCCCTTCTCTATACCGCCTCTAGCTGTGTATGAAGTAGGAAAACTGATCGGGTCACTGAAAAACAAAAAATCATCGGGACCTGACGAGATCAGTCCTAAAATCCTGAAACTGTCCCTTCCCTATACAGTAGAATCGTTAACGTATATTTATAACTTATGCATCCAACAAAATATATTTCCATCAGAACTGAAGCAAGCCAAGGTTATCCCTTTGCCTAAATCAAAAGATCTGTCTGATGTTAATAACTATAGACCCATCTCAATATTATCCAGCCTTTCCAAACCTCTTGAAAGACACGTGCACAAACACCTTTATCAATATTTGGAGAGTCGTAGTCTATTGCACGTATTTCAGTCCGGCTTTCGCCCCAAGCATTCTTGCCACACGGCACTAACAAGACTTATTGATGCGTGGCTAGCATCCATAAATAACTCCCAAATAACTGGGTCGATCTTTATTGATTTTAAGAAAGCTTTTGACCTTGTAAATCATAACATTCTTTTGTCAAAACTTCAAGCATATCTTTGCAATGCAGGTGCTGTCTCATTGTTCACTTCATATTTAAGCGGAAGGAAGCAAAGAGTACTGTTAAATGGATCCTACTCCTCGTATGGTCACGTCAAAAGCGGCGTGCCTCAGGGCTCTGTCCTCGGGCCATTGCTGTTCTGCATATTTATCAATGACCTTCCACTACATATTAGTTGCCGCGATATTTCTTGTGACATGTTTGCTGATGACTGCACACTACACACTCCTCACAAAAATGTAGCTGCAATTAACACGCGTCTGCAGGAAAGCCTGCGCGAGGTCACCGACTGGTGTCATTCCAACTCCATGTCCCTGAATCCGTCAAAAACAGAATGCATGGTTATAACCACACGTCAAAAGCACCAGCTATGCCCGCTCTCTCTTAGTCTGTCTATAAACGGCAGCCCAATTGAGCAAGTATCACACCACCGCCTCTTGGGGGTCACTATAGATGATCAGCTTAAATGGCAACTGCATATTAATAATGTGTGCAAAAGAGTTTCCAGAAGCCTGTATATGTTGTCAAAATTAAAAACAATTACTGACACAGATACGCGTCTTCTTTTCTACAATGCTCATGTCAAGTCGCACATAGACTATGCATCAACAGTGTGGGATGGTTCTAGTGATGTACATTTGAAGAGGCTGAACTCCCTACATAGGAGAGCTGCTAAGCTTATATTTCCCGATCCCGAACTCTCAACTGACGAAAAGCTTAAAACTTTAAAAATTCTCCCTCTATCCCAGCACTTTCAGTTCAATAAAGGTGTATTGATGTACAAGCTGTACAAGCAATCATGTCCACTGTACTTGAGTTCTTTTTTCTCAGAACGGACATCTGTAGCTTCTAGACATGGACAACAATTCAAAGTACCCCTGCCGCGTATTGATTTATTCAAAACCAGCTTGTCATTCTCGGGAAGTTCATTCTGGAATTCTATTCCTGCAGAAATTAGAAACGCAAAGACGCTCACCTCATATAGGGACAGCCTCTTCAAACACCTAGAATCTCTGACGTAATCAAATCATTACAGTATTGGGATAACTTACACGTGTGTTCAGATGTGTACATGTGCGTGCTTGTGTGTGTGTGTGTGTGTGTATGTATGTGTGTGTGTATGTGTGTGTATGTGTGCGAGAGAGAGAGAGAGAGAGAGAGAGAGAGAGAGAGAGAGAGAGAGAGAGAGAGTCCCTTTTTCCCATAGCCGTACCATAATATTTGAATGCCAAAGAGTACCTTTGAATACTGCATGTACTGTGTATAATGTTTTTGCCTTCATATGTGTGTGCTCGATATGTTGGGCGCGCGCTCGCGTATGTGTGTGTGTGTGTGTGTGTGTGTGTGTGTGTGTGTGTGTGTGTGTGTGTGTGTGTGTGTGTACTGTATGTGTGACTCTGTGTGTGTGTGTGTGTGTGCGCGTGCGTGCATGCTGTGTGTGTGTGTATGCCGTGTGTGTGTGTGTCGGCGTGAGAGAGAGAGAGAGAGAGGGGGGGGGGGGAGAGATAGCACCTGCATTCATATTTGCCCTTGCTGTATGAACTTTAATGTACTTAATGATTCTTTGTTTATTGCTTTACTTTGTATTTTTACTCATTTTATACTTTTGTGCGTACGCGTATGCGGGTAGGTATGTCTGGAGTGCGTGTCCGAGAGCGTGTGTTTGTATTTGTGCGTATGTGCCTGAGTGCGTGCGTGTGTAAGTGTGTGTGTGTGTGTGTGTGTGTGTGTGTGTGAGTGTTCGTGCGTGTGTGCATGCGTACTGAATTGCGGTGTACATGTGTGTGTGTGTGTGTGTGTGTGTGTGTGTGTGTGTGCGTGCGTGCATGCGCGGGTTGCGATGTGCATGCGTGCGTACCTGAGTGCGTGTGTGGGTATGTGTGTGTGTATGTGCGTGGTGCGTGCGTGCGTGAGCGAATGTAGCAGTGCATGCAGCAGTGTGTGGTATGTGTATGTTTACATGTCTATGTCACTTATGTAGTAGATGTAGCAACGGCAAGTTTGAAAACTGGTCCTGTTACCAATAACTTCTACCGTTGGAAAATAAAGGTTCATTGTTCATTGTTCATTGTTCTCTCTCTCTCTCTCTCTCTCTCTCTTGCTCTTTTTCACACATGCGCGCATCTCCATGAGGCATAGATCCTCATGTGTCCGGATGGCGCATGAACATCTATGCCTCTTGAGGGTGTTTGGAGCGCGCACATGCACTCACGAACAAACACACGCACACGCAAACACACACGTCGACGCGCTTTCAGAAGAGCATGCAGGTGTACTGAGTATAGCATGTAGCTTGTTATTATTTATTATTATTACATGGTATTTATATGGCGCATTTCTCATATTTATAATATAACTCAATGCGCAGAATGTAGCCGCGAACTGAACCCAACAAGCACGCTCACGTGAATCACACGCATTCACTCACACACTGTACGTAAACACAGAACATTCACGTGGTGCTAAGGGCAAGCTCAAGCGAGCTACTGACGGTATTTGGAAATCGTTTTGTATTTGAAATTTTATTAAGTTGGCTGAAACTGATACCAAAGTCGTGGGGGAGGAAGAGCCGGAGTACCCGGAGAAAGAACCCCTGACGGTCCGCCCGAATTAACGTGACACTTACTAGAAGAGAAAAATCCGACGCCGGAACCCGGAATCGAACCTCGCACCTTTAGCATTGGTGGCAGGCGCCTTAACCACTGCGCCACGGACCGCCCCAAGTTGTTAAAGTCAACCTGATTTAACACAAATTATACTAATTTATAGCAAGACTTGAAACGTTAAATTCTAGTTTTGTCATCATTTTCGCAAGTCTTGAAGAGAAAGCGAAATTCATATCACGTTAAATATAAAATTACGTAAAAACTAAAAAATACTTTATGACAAATGACGTTTGACAAACCAATGACACATATGCGCGCATCTCCAAGAGGCATAGATCCTCAAGTGCCCGGAGGGCACATGAACATCTATGCCTCTTGATGATGTTTGCAGCACGCGCATGCACGCACGCGCACGCACACGCATACACACACATCGACGCGCTTTCAGAAGAGCATGCAGGTGTACCAAAGACAATACATTATAAGACAAAGCACTCGTCTCGAGAGTGCGAGGACGCGTTTCGAGAGTTTTTTTCCCCTTATAAACCTGTTTCGGCGGGCTGACCGAGCAAAGCGAAGTATGGGGGAGACTCGCAAAGCAATTTCTTTCTCAAACGCAATAAGCCAAGTTGTATCGGCATATCATTCTTCCGCTTTCCCAAGGAAGAAAGAAGGTAAGCTAATCACATTTAGCTCTTATTTTTGCATACACTTACGACTAGAGAATAATTGAATGGCGTACAGGATGAGCAGCCTGTCTGAATAAAAAAAAAATTGATTTTGAGATACGGGTGCCGGGCGATACGCAAGCAAAGATCTCGCATGTGACCAAGGTACATGAGTGATATGTGAACGGATAGCCGTTAAAAATAATTTTAATTATCTTTGGGTTTGAATCTGGGAATTGCTCCGTTCGGTTCTTCTCTGCATTTGACACGCTTGGCAGTCACCTTTTTGGTCTGAAGTCGAAAAGTGGTCTGACCGCAGTTAGACCCTAGCTCTCCACGAATACCAAGAAATGTTATCAGTTGGAAAGTGATCTACCATTTCGATCCCAAAAAATTATACGTTCTTAGTATTTTCTTTCAAATGTAGAAGTGATCCATCTGTACATAGAATAGTTCTCCTCTCCACTAATGTTGGATTAACGCAAGATAGATCTAATCATTTGTGCCGCTTGTGCACAGCTAAAATTACTTTAGAAGGGGAGGGGGGGTGACGTTGCAACCTGAACTGTTCTCACGAACTAGGACTACAGATTAAAGCGTTTAATGTTTTAATACTTCAGTTTCATTCAGTGTTTGTTATTTTACCAACAGATGTAACAAATATGTACAGAACACTTGAAGGGAAGATTTGTTGAGACTGCTACCTGCAGAGCTGCATTCACGGGCCTACATGTTATGTAGTGTCCATCTTGAAGACAGCCAGTTTACGTGTGTCACGGAAAGGCACAGTCCGTTGTGGGATGCTGTGCCAACTTCGTTTTCTATGCCCAACCCACCCCCAAAAGTGACGGCAAGGTAATACCTATTGCAAGTTGAGAATATATGAATACTGACCAGAGTAACTAACTATCATGTGATATTGTAAAACAAAAAACAAAACAAAACAACCCCCCCCCAAAAAAAAAAAAAAAAAAAAAAAAAAATATATATATATATATATATATATATATATATATATATATATATATATATATATATATATATATATATATATATATATATATATATATATATATATATATATAAACACACAAAAAACAAACAAACAACAAAACCCTAGTGTTTCTGTAATTTTAAAAAAATCCAAAATTGGTGGTTTGTTTGTTTGTTTGTTTGTGTGTGTGTGTGTGTGTGTGTGTGTGTGTGTGTGCGCGCGCGCGCGCGCATACAATACATCAACATATTCTTACAGCAACAAGGAAGTGCCTGATTGTAACGCACGCAGACTCGCCCCAATCGCACGTACAGACTCTCGCACAACAGACGCATACACCGCCTCTGTCTCAGTCGGGCGCATTCACGCGGTATAACACAAAACACTAGATCTCTTTCTCCTTTATATAAATAGAACAACAAAAACACTCAAAAGATTATGAATACCACCCCTTCACACCACAAGCACATCAACCCCGCACACACAAACACAATGTAAACGCCAGGCTAGGTAATGGTCTCTCACAATCCAACCTGCTCGCTGGTGTTATCGTTTAGCAACGTTCTGTCCTTCCAAGTCTAAGCGTGTAGCTCTTGCGTCGCACGCTTCCGAGTCGTCCCGTCTCTTGTACCGTGGAAGTTCTCCTGACTCGCTCCGTAGCACAGTCCTTGATGACCCGGGTGTCTCAGCACCGTTCGCTCACTCCCTGAGTGATGAATGACCTCGCAGTAGGTCCCTGGGCGGTAGTCTGTTGACTGACGTCTCGGCGTCCGTCGCTCCGCTCCACACAAGAACTCTGTACACACAGTCCTAATATCATAACACTTGCTAAACACACACATATTGGATAATATGAGGTACATTACGTAACCTGGCTGATACAAGCAATTCTCACACGTTCATTCACACACACACGTGCTTCATAACACGAATTACTTCGTAGCACACCATAACTCTGTCACTACATTGAAACAGACTATAACCTGACACTCTCGCCATATGTTATTCCACACATTGGAAGAGACTATACTTAAACCAACCACGTAGTACCTTCATAACGACTTAGGCATACACATCTCACATTCCTTAGTTATCCATCTCGGTAAATAGCTACCTAGGACCATCACCGGTTATCTCAACGAAGTCCAAACCAACATGACTGAACCAAACCAGTCTACGCTACACAACCGAATTAACTCTTACTAACGCATACTATCTTTAACTCATTAGCTGTTAATGAATACAATAAAAACATACCTGAATTCTAGGTTTCAGAGTCTTGGAATACGGGCTAGGGTATCTCACACACGTCTGCCCTCACTGACAGTATAGCCCCGTACTAACTAGCTAGACCTCTGATAGACTGAGCTTTCGCCTAAAACTCCGTGCAAAACGCTCCCTCTATGATTTCACATGGCCTCGTGCATGCACGGGATATTTGTCATAAGACAAACCGCTGACAAGACCGTAACATACAAAAACCCTGTGTGAACTCTATGCATGGGCATAGAGCTTCATCACAATTCCCCCTTCCTAGGGAAAAAAAAGAAACGACCGAGTTTCATTTTCTGATTACCTGAACGTAAGACACTGCCCTCACAGAACAACAACAACAAAAAACAAGCCTTAAACCTCAACGCACACTTTCTGATCGCACTGCGAATGCGAATAAAGATGAGCAAAAGCGACAATACATCTGAAATATGGACATGACCCAACGATGGGCACGCTATAGCGCGAACCAGCAGTATTCGACCTACCTAAAGACTGGGTGGTGAGCGGCATTTCTGTCCGCAACAAAAATATTCCTCCTCTGGCCAACCCGTTAAATATTTACTTCAGAAGTAATAGTATGTTCGGCTCCCTTATGTTACTATTCGTATAGTTAGTGACAAGTTTCATATTACCTAATACTCTTCTACTGTTGCTGCAGATTATGTAATAGCTCGACTGTCTGCATTAACATATCAGGTTCATACCTGTGTATATAATTATATATTTTTTAAATTTTTTATTTCTATTTTTTTTCCCTCTGAGTGGTGGTGGTGGGGGGGGGGGGGGAATGGGTCTTTTTACTTACATATGTTTTATCTTTTGATGTATCGTCTGATGTATTTTTATATGTGTAGAGTAGCAGGACAGTTTGGAAGATAGGCATTGCTATGCCTAAAACTTTTTATCCTGAATAAAAACGTTTCATCATCATCATCATCATCATCATCATCATCTCTCTCTCTCTCTCTCTCTCTCTCTCTCTCTCTCTCTCTCTCTCTCTCTCTCTCTCTCTCTCTCTGACACACCTACACACACACACACACACACCACACACACACACACACACACACACACACACACACACACACACACACACACACGAACATGCGCGCATCTCAAGGAGGCATAGATCCTAATGCCTCCGGATCTATGCCTCTTGGAGATGTTTGGAGCGCGCGCGCACGCACACACTAACACGCACACACACATCGACGCGCTTACAAAAGATCATGCAAGTGACCCGTGTACTTAGTATATGATGTAGTTAGGTAAAGTCAACCTGCTTCCACACAAATTATAGCAAGACTGAAATTGTAACGTGAAATTCTAGTTTTGTCATCATTTTCTCATGCCTTTGAAGCGAAAGTGAAACTCATTTCACGTAAAATATAAAATTACTTAAAAACTAAAACTCACGTCCTGACAAATGACGTTTGACAAACCAATGACACGTATGTCCTGCACCCTTATAGAGCTCACTGACGCATTGGCAGATCTGCGAGACTTTTTTAAATAGGAGATATTTCAACATCAGAATCAGGTCAAAGACAAAAGGTAGAGACCCTTGACAGCGAGAACTGAAGGAACTGTGTGGGTTATGGTTCATATAAAAGGGACTGTGTGGGTTATGGTTCATCTCATCTTGTTAAGACTAGTCAGTGTTAACTGATGAACTAAGAAACTGTATCATTATTTATAACAAAACACAAGTAAAGAAATAAGCTACCATGGTAACAGTTCAATGCTGATCGTACGAATACTGCACGGCTAAGTTACTGTTTGTCCATATCTTTTACACGCCTTAGCGCGCGCATATATACGCACGCACACACACACACACACACACACACACACACACACACACACACACACACACACGCACGCACGCACGCACGCACACACACACACACACACACACACACACACACACACACACACACACACATCTTTCCGTCATTGTGTCTGATAACGACTTGATTTTTGAACGTCATTGAAATTGCTTGTTTTGACGTCACTCTGACCAGACGCAGTGCCTGTGTCAGTATGGAGAATGACAAGTTTGTTGCCGGTGTTGCGACGAATTTGGAAGAAACTCTGTACTCGTTTCTAGAGGGAAGTGTGATTTTCGCTGACTTAGAAGAGGTAAGTGCAGTCATTCAGTGTGCATGTGTCCAAGCGTTTTGAGTCTAGAAGAAAGGAAATGAAAGTGCCTACGCTGAAAAACTAGGAGACAAGCAGCTCCTACCATTCAGTGATTCACAATGCACGTCTGCGCTGTCCAGCTGGAAGACAGGCACTTCTTATCATGTCACAATTTAGCTCTGTGCTGCCTTGTAAAGGAAAAAACAGTCAGCTCCTGTTTGTGAAAAGCGAGATCCCCATTGTAATACAAGGCAGTGCAGTTCTGGAACACTCGGATTGAAGTGGTTTTAACGTCCAAAATCAAAGACCTGAATACATTGTTTTGCCAACATGGTCGGTCAGATCATTCCACAATGCCCAAAAGGTCATCGGGCCGACGCCGGCCGCCGTTGGCTCGCTCATGTCCGTGTTGTAAATTGTTCTGACTATATGGAAATTTAAGACGGACTGATCGCTTTGAAGACCTGTATCCACTGCATGCACGAGTCTAACACTTGCGAATTGTTACAGCAGTGGTCGCAGTGTGCAGGCGAGTTGTGAATCTAGTACAGTAGCAAATATTGGCGACTCTCAGCTTAGGGTTTCTCTCCAGAGAGCCCTGGTGTGTTTCCTGTTCGTGCGCCCTGCACCACTCGGCTGTGGCAATAATTATTGTGGCCAGAGACTTAGTCTCTGTCTCTGTGGCAAGGTCAGTCGGCCCGGGAGATTGAACGTTTAGGGGTCCCATAGGCTTGTGTCTGTGATTTTATTCGGCTCGTAGTTAATCAGTTTGTATTCTTTGTAAGTTCTAAAACCCCTAAATGTTAATATGTTAGGTTTTTTCTTTTCACCTGCAAATGCAAAAATGAGCCAAAGTGAATTTACGTATTAGCCATCTGACATCCGTCCATCCGTGGCAAACTTTAATATTGACATTCTCTCAAAATATATTTAAGCAACAAATTTCCAACTTAGCGAAATGATACTTTGTGATGACTTTTTTAAATATAGAAACATGATTGAACTCTCTCAAAGGGTAAGTCACACAAAGTCAATAAGCACGGCTGCGAATGCGAATGCAAGAGAAAGATTCTTTAAACATACATTGAGTGGCAAGCTTCAGACTACTTATTATTGTTTGAAGCAAGTTTGAATTCTAATTATCTTGTTTGGAATATTTTTTATAAGATGTTGTTGCTTCTGTTGTTGTTGTTGTTGTTGTTGTTGTTGTTGTTTGTTTTTTCTTTCCTTGTATTGTGGTTAATATTATTTTTTTTCATCCAGTTTCATCTTCACCATTTCCTTGCTCCGTGTTCAATGGTCGGGAGCACGGACATCAGACTACAAGATCATACAGCGTTGTTTCACTCTGCATCCCATTTTGAAACTGAGCCAACAGTAAGTATTATCTTTCATTATCCTGTCAAGGGAGAACACAGTGAATTCTGCTGGAGGTCAACGGTCTTAATTAATATTTCTACACTCAAAACATCAGTGGGAAAATGAGAATCAGAACAGTAATCACAAAATAATTATGACTTATTCTGAAGATGCATATATTTATTGTTACACTCACTAACTAGGTAAAGTGAATAGACATCTTAGATACGCTGGATGATTTAGAACTTACAAAAAAAAATCTGGGCAGTGAGTCAAAACATTACAATAGATTTGTGTGCATATATATATATATATATATATATATATATATATATATATATATATATATATATATATATATATATATATATATATATATATATATATATATATATATATATGTATATACTAAAAGGCAAAAGAGCTGCACATGCTTGTGTATGATATAATTCGTAATCTACCAAAAGTGGAGACACAAACCAGAGAGACTATTGCTGGGAGTTTGCTTGATTATTTTTTTAGTGCTAAATATTGCCTGATTTAAAACGCATGACTCAGGAATTTTGCAATTTGTATCAAACCACATAACGTCGATTAACAGGATAGAACAGGACTTTTTGGAGAATCTTTTGTGCACGTTAGGTATCCAGATGATAGCCCATATAAATGCATACCAAAAGTTAATGAAACCGGAAGGCCACTGGGTTCATCAACATGAAAGTCACATCCTCATCTCCAGCATCACTGTCTAACATGTTGAAATTTAAAAACAAATGTTTCAGTACAATATTTTACCGCTTCGTGTAGTGTTGGCAAGTCACAAGATTGTGCTAAAACCAGCCTAAATGATACACTTCCAGTTTTGTAGATGTTTTGCATTTACGTCTTCTGTCATTATTTCAATATACAGTAATTGCTCCTTTGTCGTCAAAATCATACAGGATCACTCAAAAGCGTCATTGAATGGATGTCCTATACGAATCTGACATGAAAACATTGCCACCGAGCAGAGAAATTTGTTCGATTTTCTGAGCGTTATTGGGATAGAATGAAAGCAGACCTAAAAAAAACATTAAAAGATGAATTTTCACCTTGCAGTGTTCCTGTAGCGATATTTGTTTGTCAGATATGCACCATTTGACGAGTTTCGTGCCAAATTGTCTATTGGATTGCTTGAAGAACACGAAATGTAACAAACACCATGAAACTCCAATCCTCCGACTGTGTATGGTGCGCCTACAAGGGAGCGGTTGGACGGTATGCTTGTTCCGCGCCACCGTGTCTAATCAAAGTTTCACTATTTTGTTACATGTAGTAGCGAAATGGTCAAGAGACAATATACTAAAGTGTCATTGAAACTGAGGTATCGACTAATTTGTTTTGAATTTTTTTAAGTCAAATTTGCAGTATATGCCAGTATATGTAATGATCTCAAGAGGTTAGAAAGTTTCTCATTTTGATTTCATATCATGATTTACTGGAATGTGTCGGGAACGGTCAGTATTGGTTTAAAGTGTAAAGAACGTTTGATCGCTTGAAGACGTCTCTATCACATTAATATTGTGTCGCGTTGGCCAGGTAGCAAGAACGTGAACCCATCTGACCCTCGGCCGCATTTCCCAAATTTGGAGGTGTTACCTAACGACTATGTACCACTTACAGGAGACGGATTGACCATGATAATTCAAGGTTAGTGTCAGATTAGCTCGGCGCCTGAAGGCGCCGAGCTAATCTGGCACTAACCTTGAATTATCATGGTCAATGCAATTCCTGCTGTTGGGCGCTGGAGTTAAATGGGTTGAGACGGACTGATCATTTTGACGTAATATTTTTTTCAACCACCAACTAAACCAAGATACTTTGTCGCGAGGCATTTCTAAACGTATAAAGTTGAGTGACCTCTCTCAGCAAATAAACAGAATGGTCAGAAATCTTCACAACAAACGTTTTCAATGTGAAGAGAAGTCATAAGAACACTGTTAAAATTTACTTTGTAAGTTCCAGTGCAGTCTGAAAATGGCGAAACACATCCTCTTTATATTTACATTTGTAGAAGTCATTCAAACAGTACACGCGACGATCGTATACACGCTGAACCCTTCACTGCCAGGGGACGCAGACTGTTAGAAAAATCAGTGCAAATTCAACGTCAAAGTTCGCCAGGCGTCAGAGGAACATAGATACTGGATGGTTTCAGGAAGAGACATAGATCATTATAAGTCCCCACAACTATAGGTGCTCATGACGATCTGTACCTATTGCAAGCTGAGTGGTGTTCACGTTTTTTGGGCAGTGAAGAAGTTAAACTTATGTACGCCTCACGCTATAATCTCCAGTTGACCAAAAACCATCATTGTTTTGCAGTCCTAACCCCTTCAAGGCCTCTGGTCGCAGACTCTCCCCCCCCCCACCCCCCTACCCCCACCCCCATACCATTTCCTGCTATTTCCCGTCACACACACACACACACACACACACACACACACACACACACACACACACACACACACACACACACATCGGAACACACCAACACTTTAAAATTTACCTCCTGGAGACGCCAGCAGATGGCGCAATACTTTGTGTTGCAAGAGCGAGTCACATGAAGCTGAATCTTAGCTGTTTTGCAATAATAATATTAGCACAGTGACGCAGGTCTATTTTATAACTTCCGCCAGCTGTTGACATGTGCCAGCTCTTGAAGCAAATATAGCCATATATAACTTCCAGGGTAGTGTCCGATTAGCTTGGCGCCTTCCAGGCGCCAAGCTAATCAGGCACTGCCCTTTAGTTAAATGACCACTATTTGATCTAAACCTTCATTGTATGTGTACGTACAGCGATCAAGGCAGCCGTTCTGCGTCAGGGACAAGGCCTAATTAAACGGCAAGTCAATCAAACACAAAGCCTTTCCTGTCTGTCAATTTATTTTATAGGACTCGAAACCGGCACTACGCTAAGCTGAAAAGCAAATCCGGCACTACACTAAGCTGAAAAACGAATCCGGCACCACAACTGAACAACTACAGTTCTGCCATCTACCGCCTCGGACTGTGATCCTCCTTACACTCCAACGAATCAGGCACTGCACTCAAACAATCACATTCGGACTTGGACGTCGGAACTACTGCACTTTTCGTCAGGAGCCACTGAAGCGAAGCAGGCACTACCTTTAGGCGATTACTAAGATCTACCTTCCGCAACTTGTACACGCGTAGTGAGTATGCAACGATACCCTTCAGTGCTAGCGGACGCAGCATGTGTTTTGCAATTCATTGTCAGTTCATTGTCATAACCGATCTCAGGCAGTAAAAAAAGATGCATACACAGTGGTTTCAGCAAGAGGCCTAGATCCTCATGAGCTCTCGGCGGGGCCTCATGAGGTTCTATACCTCAGTCTTGCGGCAGGTAGGGTGGTGTTAAAATCTTTCTCGACAGCGAATGGGGTTTTATATTGCATGTTTGAGTGAGATGGATAAGCACATACGACTGTTAGCAACGGAGCATGAAGAATGTGTCTGGAACTGAAAGACCCAAAAAGCAAAAGTCCCAAAGGCCGCCAGCGGCATGACTTGGACCGGGTCTGTGTGTGCCGGCCAACTGAGCAGGAAATCGAGCCTAGAATCATTTTGTTTACGGACAGCACGCAAAAGTCAATCAGGTCTATGTCGGCCGCAGTGGGCCCGCGCACAATCGTGCGCGGGCCCACTGCGGCCGACTTTTGCCCGATGGCCTTTGCTTACAGCAAACACGCAGCAGTGTTTGCTCAAACGAAATAGCTGTTGTAACATTACTTCAGGCAATTTCGTAATCGCCACTGTTCGATTCTGAAATGGCTTCAATGGGATCCGAACGCAGTAAATACAGGCCATGCTCAAGTGTGTGCAGATCTGTGAATCTGGACCACAGCACTATGGCCCAAATTGACAGATCAGCACACAGCTGTGCAATACATACAATGTAAAATGCGTGCTTAACCCGTTAAGTGCAGATGTAAAATGCGTGCTTAACCCGTTAAGTGCAGATGTAAAATGCGTGCTTAACCCGTTAAGTGCAGACCCGCTGCCACAGACTTTATTCTGCAATATTTGTTAATACACCACCAGACAACCCTAGCTGTCCCAAGAACATGGATTCAGAGTGGCGTCAGCAAGAGGCATAGATCCTCATGAGCCCCCGCAATTGCGGGGGCTCATGAGGATCTATGCCTCTTGCAGTCAGGTAGTATTTCAAATTTTCTCGGCACTGAACAAGTTAATTTCGCTGACAAAGTCACGTTGCTGTTGCTTTTTAACTGTTTTGTAGTTTCTTTTTCTTTCCTGTTGCTTTCGTTTGGAATTTTATTTATTTTGTTTCTGTAGCTATGGATGTTGTGACACATCTGTTATTGGTCAGATATAGTGTTGGGGTTATGATTTGGTATGGTTAGGGTTATAGTTAGGCACGATTAGAGTATGGTTAGGGTTGCGCATTGTCAAAGTTGCAGTTAGGGTTAGGTATGGTTAGGGTTACGGTTAGGCATTTCAAGCCTAACCCTAACTCCAAACTGTCACAAGTAAAGAGGCAGTATTTGTGTACTGGTCAGTGGTATTTGACCTTACGGTTAAACGTGCGCTGGTCTGAAAAATCACATCAACCATTTGCCTTGATCATGTCCAAAAAAAAATGGCCCTAACCACGCCTTACCTTAATCCCAGCAATACCTACCCTAACTCTACCCGTAATCCTATCTATGCCAAACCATAACCGTCAACCTGTCGATGCTTAACCCTGACCTTTACCCTAACCGTAACCATGTCTGTGCCCAAAGCTGACTGTAGCAGTAAGCCTGTCTCCACCTCGCCCTAAACCTATCCACTAACCATAACCTTAACCCTAGCCATGCCTAACCCAAACCATAACCCTATCCATGACTAAGTTTAACGTTAACCCTGTCCAACCCTAACCTGATCGGTAACCCTAACTCTAGCCATGTCTGACCCTAACCGTAACCCTAACTGTAACCATGCCTGACTAACCGTAGCCATATTCACATGTTTACTCACCCACCTACCCATTCACCGATCTATCCATTCCGCAACGACCCAACCATCCACCCCTATGCACGCGCCCTCTAGTTATACTAATCAACCTGACACCAGTAAGTTTCTCCCCTCACGCAAACGTCATTACTGATCTGTTGCTTCGTGATTCTGGAGCCTAAGACATGCGTGTCGGTGATTGGGAACTTTATGGCTTGGGCCTGTAAGACCCAAATTCACAGACAAAAGCACACGTTTCTACGCCGCTGCCCCGAAAATGCGTCGTCACTGTATGAATTCTATAAACCTCTATCGATTTCATTCTCAGTGTCAACTGCCAGATTGATCAATGTTGACTCGTGATACGGAGACATTTGATACAAACTTTCAAGCTACTGGCTGAAGGATTTCGTATTTCTCGGGTCATACAAACCTTTCGTCGGTGACACGAAGGGTCCTCAACATAGTGACGATGTGACAAACACGGTGTCTAAACTTGTACATGTCATGAAAACAAACACTGCCTCACAATATACCATTTTCGGAAATGATAACTAGGTGAAAATTGCACGTGTTCCGACGAAAAGAGTAGATGAAAATCGCGGACAAATATGTGCAGCCGCATGCTTGTCCCGACTTTCAATCCACTCTTTACCTTGGAACACGTACACTTTGACCTATACTGACAAGCAAAAGAAAGACGACATTTTCGGAACCATCGAAAACATAGAAGTGTTCCCGATGGTTCCGAAAATGTCACATTTCTTTTGCTCGTCAGTATATTCAAGTTCTAATGTCCGAACGGTGTATTGGAAAGGGGCTGTCATGAAAGCTGTCGGCAGAAAGTTCTAGTACGTTCTGTACGGCTGGCTGTGGGTGGTGCAGGCTACAGCCAGTGAGTGATCAGTGTGGTGGAAGTGTTGGTTTATCCACATCACTGAGCCCGGCAATGACCATATCACGTCATGTCACAGCAACTGACCGCAACACAACCGGGTGCACGTCTACAACAAATACAGGCGTTCCACACAAACTAGTCTGCACGCGAAAAAAAAAAAAAAAAAAAAAAAAAAAAAAAAAACAAACAAAGTGTGCGGGGCTGGTCTTTGATCTGGACATTATTTAGAAAAAAACCGTTTGGTCCATAATCAGACATACGTACACACGGACATTCTGTGATAGCATTTTGGGACATGGCAGAGCAAACCATCATTAATAGACGATCCCGGAAATCGAAAGTATGTCCAAATTCCACATGTTTCGACGAAAATGATGGATAGAAAGCTCGGACAGACATTTGTCCAGGCTTCTAATGAACTGTTTGCCCCTAACATTTGTATCTTTCACCTACTTTTGATTTCCGTCTGCAAAAATCGTCTGCCTTGGCAAGGCGAACCATACCCAGCTGCAAGACACATAAAATGTTTCTTGTTAGGCCTACGCTCCAATGTCCTAACTTGATTTTGTCCCATTTACATCTGTGTTCTTCAAACCAATGTCGGTCCGTGTGCAGTCGTTTCTGATGACTGACAGCGAAGGGGGTTAATAAGATTCAAAATCACAGACCAGCGCACATTTAAAGATGGTGACCGTAAGGTCCGGGTACTCGCCAACTCATGTTACCAATAGTACAGGACCTGCGTGGGACACTGTGCCACCTGCCCTTCACTGGTGACGCCTGTTTTCATATCGTGTACCATGAAATGCCTCTTGCAAAGAAATGTGATTAATAACACCAACGAAACTGTGCTTGCATTGTGTGTGTGTGTTAACCCCTTTCCTGCCAGTAGTCGTAGACTGTGTTTCTGAAATCTTTGATAATTCGGCGCCAGAGAGCCCCAGAACATGAATACAAAGTGGTATTGGCAAGAGGCGTAGATCCTCATGGGCCTCAGCAACTGTGGGGGCTCATGAGAATCTATACCTCTTGCAGTTGGGTGGTGTTAAATTTTCCTCGGAAGTAAGCGCGTTCAGTTAAAACCTAACACTGAGCGAGCACAGTAACACAGTAATTAGCATGAAAGGAATTGGTGAAACAGAAACCATGGATGTGTCTTAATGTCCTTTGTCCGACTAAGGGCTGGGCAGCTCAAGTGGTTGAGGTTCCACTCTTGTCCGCGAAAGGTCGCGGGTTCAAACCCAGATGGGGTCAAAATTTGTTCAGACCCTGTGAACGGTGCCCCGTCATTGAAATCACCTTCAGGGTGGACAAAAGACGTTGAGCCCTAAGCGTTGAACTTTTTTCTGACTAATAGTCTAGCAGCTGCCCTTCATAGACGATCAGCCGTTTACGAGATAGTGATTTTCTAGAGAGTAACAAAGGTTTGGGTATATCAAAATGAAGTCTTGTATGAATAAAAGCAGTGCGCACTCGTTTTAAACCGCCGGAGGATGGAGACATTTTTCTGTAGCACATTTTGTTTCCAGAATGGCTGCAGACGAAACCAGGACCGTCGCAGCCATGTTCATAGGGGATCAGTAGTTTACACGGGTCTCATTGTTCCTGTATTCAGTGGTAGTATGCACTATATGTCACTTAAAAGGATTTCATTTATTTTTTAAGTAACATTTTCACACTTAGAGAAAAAACAATTACGAAAAGGCTTCCCTTGAACTCAAATATCGTTACTCAAAAATAAGGTATCCCAAATCACGTGATCAAAACAATGATCCAACCTAAACGCGCATTCCTTGCTGTGAATTTCGGTGTGCGACGGGTTCTTTTTGATTTGTTCTACATACATTTGTTCTACGGCAGTCTGTCTGACCAAGTGGTGCTAAATTCAGGCTGCCCTCAAGGTTGTGTCCTCTCTCCGACATTGTTTTCTATATACACAGACCATCAGTATGCGTTGTCACACTGCCAATTCTCGTCTCTTAAAGTTCTCAGACGACATGGCCCTTGTACGCCTACTCCAAAAAGAAGACAGTCTGGCCGAGTACTTTGCACAGATAGCAGTATTAGAGTCATGGTGCAAAGATAGTTTTCTGGAAATGAATGTACAGAAAACCAAGGAACTCGTCATTGATGACAGGAAAGTTGATGATATTTTTGTACCTGTCTCAATTAATAATCAACCTGTAGAGGTGGTCACTAAATTTGGCACAGTCGTGGATAGTGGGCTGTCCTTCACTGGAAACACTGATCTGATTGTGAAAAAAGCAAACCAGCGTCTGTACCTTCTTAGGAAACTGAGAAGTTTTGATGTCAGTTCCAGGGTTTTAGAATCCGTTATAGAAGCCTGATCGAAAGCATACTAACGTTTAACATCACTGCTTGGTATGGCAATCTCAGTATGAAAAACAGGGGCAGACGGTCACGTATCGTCAGAACAGCTGAGAAGATCATTGGCCTAGGACAGTACCAGTAGATGATCTGTACCATAGAGCTGTCCGAAGGATAGCTGCTAGCATTGTCAATGATCCTCGTCACCCATTCTCTGATCAGTTTCAAATGCTACCATCATGCAGACGTTTCAACATGCCACTTGCCAAAAGGAATGTTTTTAAGAAGTCTTTTATTCCAACTGCTGTCTCGATTTTGAACTCTCGTTTATAACGCCGCGATAAGTATGATCTACTTAACATTACCTCCCATCTTGTGACAGATTGCTTGTGATAGATTGCTGCAATGATAATTTTTCATGATATGTTCTTGTAGCGTTTGTTAATGTCTTATATTGTTGTTTCATGACGAGCCGAAAGGCAAATTTCTGTCGTGCCTGGACTCGAACAGACAATAAAGTTGTATTGTATTGTATTGTATTGTATAAGCTTGTTTGTTTAAAAAAAAAAAGCAAACGTGTAAAGTTGCTGTGTGCATTTTTACGTCTTGATAAAGGTTTGTCACGTTTATTTCCATTTACTTTACCATCGCTTTGCCCGTTTCATTTCGAGACCACGTACAGCACCAAAACAAAACGCAACCCACAACACAAACGCTATCTTCGAAACCTATGTCCGGAGTGCAACATGCTGCATGCTGTAAAAAAAAAGAGTGCCACACCACTTGGTTTTAACTGTCATGGCTGAGCAAAGTTTCGGAACTTGATTAATTATTTTATGCAGCAACATTTATTTTAATCAGTTGCACTGACAAGCTATGTTGTGATGTGCGATCACCGCCAGTGCCAATTATGCAGTCTCAGTGATCACTGATGGTACAGTACACTTCACACTGAAAGAAATACACAGCACAATGTGAACACGCTTGGAAGTTCATGCAATGCTTTGTTTAAAATTAAACCCTATCTTGTTAGCAGTAGCCTAGTGCACAAAAGAGGAACTTATTTTGCGGCTGTGTTATTTGCAGTTTGTCTGCTTATAGACATTTGCAGTTCGCTGCATGGATTCTTAGCAGCTGACATTAGCACTGACATATATATTGGGATTAAAACGAGAAAGAAAACAGAGAAAGGTGACGCAGAGATGATTTAATAAATCAGTCAAGTGATCAAATGAATGAGATACATATGTTTTATGATGAACAGCTAGTTATGGGAGAGGGGGGGGGGGGAGGCACAGTTTATAATGTACACGTATTATTTCTTTCAGTGTTTCCATCACCCACTCATAACACCATTAGGCTCGATGAGTTCTCATGTTTTGAGTGGTTTACAAAATACATGTACTTGTTGCTGTTACATTATCTTCTTACTGGTTGTGACATTTCGCTGTAAGATTTACAGCCCCATACATTAAGCCTGTAGTTCTGTCTAACGCACATGGAGGTTGACTGCATCTTGATATGTGTGTGTAGGTAGCGTTTTGTTTCAGGTGGCAGTTTTGGCCTCACCTTTAAGTTTGGTGCCGTTGTGCATGTGGTCACCAGTACTATTTACAGAACTGATGACTGCATGTGCAGGCTAGTTCACGGTATCACTTATCAATGTGAACTGGGCAGCCTATTGTTTGAAGTGATCAGTGGTGGCATCATCCATGATGTATGTCTGCATTTGGACACTGGTACTGTTTACAAAGGTGCTGTTTACAGAATTAGTGGCTGAGTATGCATATTATTATTATTAGTACTGTTATTGTTATCAGGTGTGGCCTTATCTCTAAGTTTTGGTGCCCTTGTGCATGAGGCCAACAGTACTTTTCACAGAACTGATGGCTGCATGTGCAGTGTGGTTAACTGTACTCATGAAATTTGTAGGTGGGCAGCTAAAATACAGGCAGTCAATACAAGCCACTTTCTTAACCTGAAGTCTCGATATATAGGTTTTACAGTCCACTAATGCCCATCAGTACACAATTGTGCATGTCTTTTGTGAGTGTTCTGTGGTTTTGTGTGTGTTTGTGGGGTGGGGTTGAAAGTGGGGCGGTATGGCACCTATTACCGTGTATGTGTATGTACAAAACCTACATTACAAACAAACATAAATTAATAATTTACATAAATAGTTATTTGGGTTTAACGCCGCGCGGGTGACTATGGCCATCTCACGGCAGTTAAATAAATAAGATAAAGTAAGTCAAAGATACCTGGGACATATGAATGCTAAGTAAAGTATAGATTATGATCATGCACAGATGTACATTCTTTTGGTGGGTGTTCTGCGGTTTTGTGTGCGTAACTGGATTGGGGTTAGGAGCGAGCGGTACGGCACCTATTACCATGTACGTGTATAAGACATTTATTCACCAAGTAAAACGTTACAAGGATTTTTGTGTGGCATGGCGACAGTAAAATACATCCTCACTTGTAGGGCATTCATCATGTCATACACTTAGTTGGCGATCATCCTATATACATCACTAAAAGATAGATAAACACAATATTAAACACAAATCAGTCATATGTCAATCATGGAATCACATTGTTCCGTGCATGGTGATGTATTGAGGACAGCTTCTGGAAAAAAAAAATTGCATCGGAATCGAGAGGTTCTGGCTTTAAAAGCACGGAACCGCCGGCCAGAGGGCAGAAGCTCGAAGAGATGATTGGCTGGGTGTGACAGATCTGACAGAATAGTATTGGTGGCCACATGGACAGGGGCACCATGGTGTATGTTCTTGAGCTGTAAGCTGATGTGCATGTACAAAACCTACATTACAAACAAACAAAATAAATAAATAAATAATTTAAATAAATAAGATAAAGTAAGTCTAAGGTACCTGGGATATATGCATGCTAGGTAAAGGATAGATTAAAAATTATGAACATACACAGATGTGCATGTTCTTTGGTAGGTGTTCTGCGGTTTTATGTGTGTATTTAGGTAGGGGTTGGGAGCAGGCAGTATGGCACCTATTACCATCTATATATGTGTATATTTTCTTGTATGCTGATGTGTATGTACAAAACTTTCATTACAAACAAACAAAGTAAATAAATAATTTAAATATATAGTTATTTGGGTTTAATGTCAAGCAGGCGACCAATGCCATCTCATGGCGGTTAAATAAAAAGATAAAGTATGTCAAGATACCTGGGACATATGAATGCTCAGTAGAGGATAGATTATGAACATGCACAGATGTAAGTGTCGTTTGGTGGGTGTTCTCTGGTTGTGGAGTGGGGTTGGGAGTGGGCAGTATTGCCGTGTATGTGAACATCAGCATATGTACAAAACCTACTTTTCAAACAAATAAAAATAAATAATACATTTAAATAACTAGGACATATAAATACCAAGTAAAGGATATATTATGAACATGCACAGATGTGCATGTCCTTTAATGGGTGTTCTGTGGTTTTGTATGTGGGGTGGGGAGCGGGTGGTATGCACCTATTACCATATATGTGTACATGTATATTACCATATATGTGTACATGTATGTTCTAATCTTGTATGCTGATGTCCCCCACCCGGGTCTGCCCTTGGGGACTTGGGTGGGGGTTAACTACTTTTTAGTTCCCAGGGTCACCCTGGTCAGCCCCACAGGGTGGGTTTTCCCCTCTATTCTGGGGCATGTGTTTCTGTCTATCCTTGGTACATTCACCTGTAGTTTCCTTTTTTAAACTCGCCCTACTGTCTGCACTGCTTGTAGCTCTTGATATTGGATATGCGTTGCTAAATGATCTGGTTAGGTTTATTTAGTGTATTAGACCGGCTGGCGACATACATTCAACATTCTGTTTAGTTTGTGTTTTTTTTCACAAGCAGTGCAGGCACGTCCTGAGAAAGTCTTGTTGCTGTCGAGACGTTAAGCAATGTACAATCAATCATTGTATGCTGATTTGTATGTGCAAACATACATCACAAACAAACAAACAAATAAAATAATAAATTAATAAATAAAATAAGTTGGAGATACCTGGGACCTATGAATATGCATGTTAAGTAAAGGATAGATTATGAAGATGCACAGATGTATGCATATTGAAAACAAATTTCCTCTCCTCGGTGGCCACTACCATACCACTAGAGTGATCATGATGGTGACTGATGATGATGATGATGATGAGAGTGATCATGAGCATCAAGGAATTCCTTCCATCCATAATTAAAAGGATAAATAATAAATAAATATGTACGTGAATACATAAATGAATCAATAATAAATAAAACATGTAAGGACTACTATCTGTATTGTGTCTCATGCAGTCCCGATAAAGCTTGATCATAAGAGTCCTTGTGAGTACTTGAGTGCGGATTAGTTGAATGAGTTGCAAAAACTAAAATTTTTATATTTAGGTGTTTAGCT
The DNA here is from genome assembly GCA_036245525.1 of Semisulcospira habei. Taxonomy (NCBI): domain Eukaryota; kingdom Metazoa; phylum Mollusca; class Gastropoda; family Semisulcospiridae; genus Semisulcospira; species Semisulcospira habei. The sequence goes on from BTPG01000001.1 coordinate 175,698,071, forward strand.
GAACATGGTGATTTAGATGGAAACGGTTCGGAGATAGATTTCACTCTGCCTGGCTTGTGCTTAAGACCAGTCGGATACGAGTGTGCTTGACCAGTTAAAAATCCCATCTACACTAAAAAAAAAAGAGCAGACCTGCACTTAGAGCCGTTGGGCTGAAAAACAGACGAACAACATGCATGTTGTATCCGGACAAAAAGTCTTCAGAATGTTGAAGATGGTCGGCAGACACATTGCACAACATACACAAAGGGAGTTTACTTTCGATATGCTTTCCTCCCACAAAAGACCGAGTTCTATGGAAAAGGCTGTTTTCAAGAACAGGGAAAAATAATGTATTTGACGTTGATAAGATGCACTTCAATGTTCAAATCGAAAATAATCTCTCCTTCTCTTCAGGAGCAAAGTAAAGCTGTATCAACCGTGCGCGTCTGATTGACTTCTTTCGAAGGCATCTCACTGACGCCATTTTGAAACTAGCGACGCGAGTATGCTTACCGCATTAAAAATAATACTTTTAAACTTATTTTATCGTATATATGTATGCATGTTTACTTGCTCATTATTTTAATTTACTCACTGGAATAAACTTGTAAGTTGTATGCTTGAAATGTTCAATGTTATGCACAAAAAAATGTCTTGCACCTTATCCGGGCCGTGTACGAGGACTGGTTCCCTCACATCGAAAAATAGCTTTCGAAAAACACTTCTACAAAAATGTCTCCATCCTAAGGACAAATATTGTTGCCATGCATAAACTATATGGCATTAGTACTTTCGTTTCGTATCTGCAAACCATTGTTACTCTTTTGACGAACTACTTACCTCTGCAGAAATTGCGTAAGCTGCTAGACTATAAACGCCTGTAGCAAATTTAACTTACACGAATATGTGTGCTGCGCTGTGACATTGGACGTTATAGCTCTAGACCGTAAAGTCTAAAATTACAGGCCTAACAGATCTATACGTCAACATGTAGGCGTGTTAAATAACCACTGGCAAACACCCACTTTGCAGGTCAATACCTACTGTGTTTCATCGACCATTGAGCGCAGCAGGGGGCACTGTTTACTTTATTGTATTTCCCCTCGGGGCAATTTCTATTCATACCCGTTGTGGGATATGAAACAAACTCGTATACGTCACGGTCATTTAGACCCGTGGACAATGGACACATATACCACGATCTTTTTAAAGAGTAGAATGCAAACGTAAGTGATATATGTACTATACAAACTAGCTGTGTTTAATGGATGCCTGAACACTCTTCAATATTAACCATATATTAAGTACGACCGTTTGCGCGTTGTGTGAAATCTGGCCTCACAACACGGCTTTTTCGCGTGAAGAAAGCCGACGTAAACGGGACAAAAATAGGCGTCAAGAACATAGACTAACAAGAGGCATACATCCTCATCCGCCCTGCCACTGTGCGGGCTCAGGGGGATTTATGTCTCTTGAAACTGGGTGTCGTTCGCCTTGCCCGGCATGTATGGGGTTAACTATGTGGCTGTTTTGAAAGCAAGGAATACGGACACACATTAAATGCCATTGCACGCACAGTTGGTGTTTGAACTCTTTGTTAATTCAGGTTCAAAGAGCCAAATTATCTAGGTAATATGAATAAAAAGTGTGTTCAGCAAGAGGAATAGATCCTCATGAGCTGCCGCAACTGCGGGGGCTCATGAAGATCTGTACTTCTTCGGGTTGGGTGGTATTCGATTTTTCTCTGCAGTGAACGGGTTAAAGCGGCCTTGGAATGTGAACGCATGCGCCATGTTCTTTCAACCTCGAGCGTGAAACCACGTCCACTGCATGGGTACAACATAGATCCCGACCACACTGTTTCATGTAATTGATGTAAATGCCGAGAAAAGGTGAACGCGATACAACTGCAAAAGACATAGCCATTTTGGACGGCTATCGTTTGTGGTCGTTGAATGAACAGGGATTGCAGAAACAAAATATACGTGCAGCGGCACGGAAGGGGTTAAAACAAAATGTATACACAAGACAAGGGTCTTCTGTCAAAATTGTGACATCGAAAGTTGATTGTATTTACATGCAATGGAATGTAAATGCTTAAACGCAAAATGATTGGAGCGTATGCTCTGGTTGTATATGAAGCGTCATGGTATGATATATATTATGCTTGTACGTTGACACAGAGCGGACAGGGCTGGCAGTATGATTCAGCAGAAACACGACTCACGCTCTAGTTAGGACGATCGTCACCCTAAAAAAACTTGAACAGAAAGGATCTTGGTTGATTGACTCGCGACAGTAGCACAAGTAACTTAATATTTTGTTTGCGTCAGCATTCAATACCTTATCTGGATATATCCCAAGCTGCACTTTGGGGTGGGGGGGGGGGTGGAAGGAGGGGCGTGAAGGTCATTGTTTTGTCCATGAACCATTTTGATTTTCTGAAAATATATTACGACTCATGCGTCACGACAAGGTTCTTCAAATACGTGTCACTAAAACCAAACCCCACAACAATCACAGTTTGAACCCCCACCCCTCACCCCCCACACCCCTACATCCAGTTTTATGTAAAAACTGCAGAGGTACAGGGAGCCGTTACTCGTCACATGTTAAATGTAGGTAAGGCGCAGTTCAACCATGCACGACTGGTTCCTTTACCCAAACCTAATACAGTTATGGTGGATTGTTTTAGGAGGTATTGCATGCCAAAGTATGATTTAGCCCAAGGGGAAGTCAGTATAGCCCACGAGTACCCTACACTTTCGAAACGCATCTATTAGATCTATTAGAACAGAACACAAATGCCGCAAGGGACATATATCCTCATGAACAGATGCAGGGAAACAATATCTGCGATCTGTGTCAGTGAAGGGGTTAAGGAGGTTCTACTATATACATGTCCAGAAGATACTCTGTAGGTGTACCATGTCCAGAGGGGGGTACGGACCGGCCGTACCCAAGTCCAATGCCCTCCCACGGACTATGACTATGGCTTCTTTTTATCGAAATAAAATCTAGACGTCATGAATACACGGACGCCTATCCGTTTTGTGCACGCTCTGATTATCGCCGGGGAAAAAAATTAAACCGTAACATTGCACCACTAAAAGGTCACGCCAAAACTGGCGAGGCTGAGGTCGTGATCGTACGCTGACTGGCTTCCTGGTTACGCCGTTGTACCAACTTTTATGATTGGCTAATCGGGGTCAGGCCACTGTCTGGTCTTGACCTCACAACAAGCAGACAGCACTTTGCAAACACCGTAAACAAACCCTAAGTACCTGTAAGCCTACATGTAGCGCGCTACAGTTCTGATGAAGAAATCGCACGGAAATAGGCCTGATTTTCTACAAGAGGCACAGAGTCTCAAGACCCACTGTCAGACGAATTACGGACTAGCTGAACATTATCCGGCAGGCATAGGCCAGACGAGTGACTTTCCAATTGCCTGCTTTTGTGCTGCTAACTAAAGACCACTTCTTGTGGGCGGATCGCAGGTTGTCAGTAAAACGGCGACTGTAAAAAGGACAGCAATGAATGAATACCTTCCTACGGCCTTCCTATACTGTACTCAGGAGTGATACTGCTTTATAACTGGTCACTTGTAGGTTTCAGTCAGAAATTTCAAGTAACGATTGTTGAAAGGAGAACATCTCAGCACTACGCAACTCAATATACTTATGCAACTCAGTATATATACGGAAGTCGAAGGACAAAATATATTGTAGTTTTATGCTGTCTAATATCACACTTGGTTTCGTTAAAATGAACCAGGGGGGTGGGGCATTGGTTGCCGTCTTCGTGCAGGCTCAGTACTTGGTGTCCACGTTTTCTTGGCAATAAGAGGGTTAAGGAGTTGGATCGTTTCGTGGATTATATGTGCAAGCGCCATTATTATTCCTCTGTGTTAGCGTTGACAATTACTGTGCATAAAGAAATGATGAGAAGCAGCGCTGTTTGCAGCATTGATTACACCTGCTAAATGGCGTGCGATGAATATAATGAGGAACAATTTTCCTGTTTGTTTAGCACCAGGAAAACTGTTTAATCGTCTGATACCACTTGTACCCCATCCTCCCTCCCTCGCTATCTCCCTCACCCACGCTGCCCCACCCCCACACCACCCCCCACCCCAAGTACACACACCTCACATCTGTTTGATCCTGCTCTCTTTAGATACTATCCTGAGATCCACATTTCCTGGCCCAGGTAATTTGGGAGTTGTCCGCTGTAGACCGTACACAGGGAGACAGATCGACCATGATAGTTCAAGGGTGGTGCCAGAATAGCGCGGCGCTTCTAGGCGCCAAGCTATTCTGGCGCTATTCTTGAACTAGCATGGTTGATCCATCGACGCGGAATGGGTTGAAGGAGTACTCTCCTGAATGTTTTTCTTAGGTTCACAGACTGACTAAAGATTATGTCGGTGGTACGAGTGGCCCGCACTTGGAGAAACAGCAGGCAGACGATCCAACACGCACAACTATGTGTGTGTCGACGCGACGTAAAATACATAAATAAATGAATAAATAAATAAAATCGTCCATGGACGTTTCCTGTCCTCAGGTAACTCCACAGCGCAGTGTTACTAAGCATTGACGCGTTCAATTTCAACAGTTCTTGAGATAATTCATTTACACGGCTCTTATAATTATAGAATGCAAAAGTCACTCATGATTTCATAGGCGGTATATCAGGGTCAAGGTTACCCGTTGTAAACAGATTTGTGGGATGTAGATTCTCGGAAATACCCTTAACCGTGATGCACGCTGCTCCATCTACATTCTTACCCGCCGTGAGATGCCCTTTGTAACTTTCCCGGAGTGAAAACTCTACTAACTCACTAACTTACTAACTCTACTTTCCAGCCCTCTCCCCCATAGCAATAATCACCCGACTCTGAAAGAAACCCAACCCAGCCCGTCCTCACCCCTACCCGTTACTCACCCTCACCCTACTTCCTCACTCGATCACCTGACCCGGGTGCATTGCTCAATCCACCCGTACTAAACACACTGTCCCTATTTCAGTTACACCCCCCCCCCCCTCTCCCCCCCCCCCCCCCATCCTGTCATCTGCAAGAGGCATCGGCGCAGCTTGCAAGGAACAGAGCAATGACTAACCTTTTGGCTGTCGGTATCGCTTTTTGTCCGATAGGAATCACCAAGACAAAAAGCTCTACCGACATCCAAAGGGTTAAAGCCCGATTTCTAAAGTATCTGGCATGTTAAGTTTTACTTGGCGCGCGTCTCTTTGCCAGTTATGGATCCGTCAGTCGATGTGTGTGCGGGGCAGCATCAGTGGGTTCACGACGATCTCCCTTTCCCCTTCTTTGCACGGCCTATTGATTTCACACCGTCATCTCACGTCATGTGATCTCATCGGTCTCAATCATACACGTGTATGTGTTTGTTACTCAGTCTGAGAAGGGTAGCAGGAGTTGAGCTGTGACTAGCGGGGAGCGACCCGGCTGGAGGCACGCAAAGGCTTCCGAGGACACGGCAACGGGTGGACTGATCGAAGCGGGACGATAACTTCACTAGTCAACGTCGCGAAATGCTGTTGTTACTATTGATCTCGGTTTCACTCGTAGTACCACACGTGAAGACCACAATATTTATGTACACGCAGTGCAATGTCTAATGAATGAATTTCACCACTGATATACATGTACCAGACATGGACTGCCACCCTCACATACAAGTCTAACAAACAGCCACACGTTTGATTTCAACGCCTTTCAAGTGTATTACGCGGGTGGGGATGGTGTTGGAATTAACCTGTTTTAACCCATTGCGTCCCAGGTACAAAATCCCCACACTTTGGAGTTGTCCTCCGAGGACTGCATTACAATTAACAAGACAGATCGACCATGGTAGTTCAAGGGTGGTGCCAGAATAGCTTGGCGCCTATGGGCGCCAAGCTATCCTGGCACCATCCTTGAACTATCATGGTCAATCTATATCCTGCTGTGGTGTGTCGGGACTGAATGAGTTAATTGCTGTCTGCCAGGTGACATTAAATTAGCTTGTTGCATACTTGTAGTTCCACACCCCGAAGTCCACTTACCTGAAGCACAAGGAGAAGTGAAACAAAGACATTTAGCAGCAGAAAATAGCAAGTAAGATATTGATTTAAATGAACAATTTTAAAATGTATACTGAAGCAAAAAAACTGTGTGTGTATATTCCATCTTTGGGCAAAATATGGCATTTTTTTAAAAAATGTGACGATAATGACTATTTAGCCATGCTTAGCACATAGCACTTAGTTTTATCGGGTACAATCGCTCGTTCAGCCCTATCCATCTGCAGAAGACATAGATTCTCATGAGCCTCTGCAGAGACAGGGGCTCATGAGAATCTACGCGTCTTGTTGTGGGATATCGTCTCCATTTTCAACACACTACACTAAGGGACGTCAGTCGGGGTGAAGTCGGTGACTGGGTAGCCACGCTGGCCCGTAGGCATACGTGTGTTCAAGGCAGGACATAGCAGACATAGTGCATGATTTTGCTACAGTTGCGTGTGTATGTGTGTGCGTGTGTAGCTTACAAATTTAGCAGGCATCATTATTACTGTATGCTGCAAAACTCAACAGCAAGCAGGCGTAAATGTAAGTATGTGTTACATTATTTCCTGGCGGAACAGTGCACGATGTGTCATGCACACAGCACCTGGTCGAGGTATTGTATGTTCTTGACACAGGTGAGGGTGGCGGCATGCGTTATGCGTTGCGTACAATATTATGACATCTTCTGTTGGCTGTCAAAGATAGCGCATAACACAGTGTCAGCAGAAGAAATCCATTCAGCATGCAAGCCATCATCAAGGCATTTCTTAACCCTTTGGAGATCGGTAGCGGTTTTAGTCGCGATGATTCCTGCAGGAACCTCTACCGACACCCAAAGGGTTAAAAACGCGTATCTCCACCAAAGTCTGTTGTGTTTTTTAAAACGTGTATTTTTTTGCAACATGAATTACATAAAGAAAACGTTGAGAAACGAGCACAACTTTCCAGTATTAATTCTTACGTTCGTGCGGAGACTCGTGTTCAGTCTAAGCGCGTAAAATGTAATTTTGCAAATAGTTATTAAGTTATTCATGTGACATATCTGTGTGCGCAGTAACACACACGATGCCCAAGTTCGACCACAATGGTGTTGGGAGTTTTTTCTTTTGTGTAACAAAATGTCCTTTTGTGTTAGAAAGTGTTTTCCCCCTCAGCAATCAATGGCTACCATGGAGCAGATCGCTTTAAAAGTTAGTCCTCTTTTACAGCGTTGTTTGTCGAACATACGACCAAGAACATTTATAAAGGAGGTATCATGGTCTACAGTATTAACCCGTTCAGTGCATAGAAATTTTGAACACCAACTGCAAGACTAGGTATAGATCCTCATGAGCCCCCGCAGTTGCGGGGGCTCATGAGGATCTATACCTCTTGCTGAAACCATTTTGAATCCCTGTTCCTGGGACATCTAGGGCTTTTGAGTTTTGAGCAGACGACGATTGCAGAAACACAGTCTGCGTCAGCTGGCACTGAACGCGTTAAACCTCCATTGATTGTACTTAAACCGCTACCCAAAGATATAACAAATGTGCTTATGTCAGGGGGCGCGGGGGTGGCGTTGGAGTGGGGCGGCGGACAGGGGGTGGGGGGCGGAGGGGGAAGAAGGGACTCGTGGTGTACCACTGCCAAACGATGGACTGCAGCGCGTCGGAAGCACTGATGATGATTATACATGAAGCAGTCTTCCGTGGGCAGCATAGTGCCGTCAGTTCACGCGCGGCCGCACACACCGCTGCCTATTATGGAGTATTGTGTTGCGTATCAGGAAGCAATGCGTGCCTTCTAACTTCGTCATTTGTAGCGTGATGAGCAGACCAGTATACTAAATACACGTTTGTAGAACTTTAGAAAGAAAAATGATTAACATGTTTTGATACAGAACTAATGTATACGTGTGTTTTCCCGAGGGTTCAAACAGTAAAGCTGGAGGCGGGCGGACCCGGCTTTACAGTAGCGGCGTGTCCCTGATGACAGTGTCCGGGTTTCCTGATGTTGTGTGTTCATGAGGTTTTTGTTAATTATCTCTTCCACACCTACTCTGGTCTTCAGCAGCTATGGGGGTTGTGAGACAGACATGTGTACCAGCCGCCGGTTTGAGCTAGCATGCGATCTGGATCGGTCATGATATCGTGAGATCAGGATCGGCCATGATAACGTTCAAGGGTAGCCGGTGCCAGGCGCCTAGCTAATCTGGGACTATCCTTAGACTAGTATGTCTCATGCATCCCCGCTGTTGTAAATTAATGTATGCGTTAAAGAAAAATTCGAATGAGACATCAGAGTATATTGCCGGGCTGTCTGTGTAACTATGGAGCCTGTTTCTTAATTTTTTTTTTTTTTTATTGGTTTTCTTTTGCCTTTTGTTTTCTTGTGCGTGAACCCAGCAGAACATTCTAGAAAAATCTGTGCATCATACGACGTTCAACGTATGCATTAAGTATAATTATTACTGCTGTTTTCGGTTACCTCCGCTGTAAGGGTCAACCTTACCATGATTAATGTGCCTGTCTGCCGAGTCCCATCTCTCGCCATTGCCTCCTGTGCCACAACCCTCCTTAACTAAGGCACACATAGACATTCATGTGCATGATGTGGCTAGCTTCCGCGTATTAATGTCGAGAGATTCGCACAGGAGTAAAGGCTGTTTTATATACAGTCATATTCATAAACGTCCGCTCTAGGCAAACGAGTACGTCTACCGATGTCAAGTCTGTGTTGTAATAGTTCTGGTTACGCTCTTCAAACGCAACAACTTTCTGCAAGAAGCGTAGAACCTCATGAGCCCCCGCTGTCGCGGGGGCTCATGAGGTTCTATGTCTCTTGCTTGCCATTTTTATACGTGTTCGGTGGACGGTTCGTTCCTTATGTGTTAGCTAGATTTACGATTGTTTGCGTTGCGTTTTTAGAGTGCACGACTTTAATGATAAAAGCAATGCAGTGTCACGTATTTTAAAAGTTCAGACCAAAAAGGTGACAACCTAGCGTGTAACATTCAAAGATACAAACACATTCGGAGAGCTGAGAATAAATGTGCGCGGGGCTAACTGTGGCCGACGTCGGCTCGATAGTCTTTGCTTACAAGGTGTTCCCTTCTGTTTTAGTAATGAGAAACGTGATAAGAAAAAAACAATGACATTGTTGTAAGTTTCTCTTTTTTCCCCACCGAGCGTTGCTGTCTTGGTGGGTGATTTTCCTCGCAGGAACAGACGCTGCGCGCATACTGTCGTAAAAGTTTGTCGGATGTACAGTGTCAAGTGTGAACATGGCTGAACATTAATTACGTCATACTCTGGTGTGCACATGCATTGTCCTCGCAGCTCGTTTGAAATTTATGTCGCCCGCAAGTTACGATCAGCGCTTCTCGGGCCACAGGACAGTACTCAGCTGTCTGTCACTGCCGTAAAATGAAAGATTTTCTGCTCTTTTTTTTTTTTTTTTTTTTTTTTTTTTTTTTTTTTTTTTTTTACGGGGGGTGGGTGGGGGTGGGGGGGGGGGGGGGGCTCACATGCGAAGCAAACGTGAGTGTATGTTTTGGGCCAGTGGTCGTCCGTCCGGCGTCCGTCCGCTGTCCGCTGTCGTCCGTCGTCCGTGGTGAACTTTAATGTTGGCATTTTCTCAGAGACTATTCAAGCTTGGCCCAAGGATACTTTGTGGCAAGACCTTTTTAAACATACCAATTTGAGTGACCTCTCACAAAGTTCAAGGTCACAGGGGATAAGGAAATATGTCAAAATTAGCTATATTTTGACATAATTTATTTTTCCAAATACTATTCACAACTTCAAACCCAACCTTGGTACAAAGGTACCTGATGGTAAGACCTTTCTATACATACTAATTTGATTTATCCCTCAGAAAGGTCAAGGGTCATAAGAACTCAGGAAATATGTGAAAAATAGCCCATATTTTGACAAAAGATGTTTTTTTCTCAAATACTGTTAACATCTTCAAACCCAAACTTGCTACAGAGATACCTGATGGTAAGACCTATCTATGCATACTAATTTGGATGATCCCTCGGAAAGGTTAAGGGCTCAGGAAATAGGTCCGAAATAGCCATATTTTGACCAAACAAAATGTTGTTTTTTTCAAATACTATTCACAACTTCAAACCCAAATTTGGCACAGAGATACCTGATGGTAAGACCTATCTGTGCATACTAATTTTTATGACCCCTTGGAAAGATCAAGGTTACAAGAGGCTGGTAAATGTGTGTACAATGCCAATTTTTGATAAAATTGTAGGTATTATCCATATATTTGCAAATTGTTCAACCAAATTTGGCACAAAGATAGCTGATGATAAGACCTTCCTATGCATACTAATTTAGTCGACTCATCACAAAGGTCAAGGGTCAGGGGAGGTGTGAATTTAATAGCATGTCCATGATGTCAATGAGGGCTGGCCTAAACCTCTGACAACTGAAGTAACAAGATAAAACATTACGTCATGTCTAGTTACGCTAACCTCGCTGCTGAACGTACATTTGGCGCGAAAGGCCGCGTGTGTGTGTGTGTGTGTGTGTGTGTGTGTGTGTGTGTGTGTGTGTGTGTGTGTGTGTGTGTGTGTGTGTGTGTGTGTGTGTGTGTGTGTGTGTGTGTGCGCGCGCGCGCGCGCGTATGTATGTAGACACGAGAATCTCAGATATTGCTGTACTTACAAACTTGAAACTTGGCGAAATACTTTATTTAAGGGGTGGCTAAGAGAGCCTCCGAGGATGTTGTAACTGGATGTTTCATTGAAGATATAAAAGACCGTTTATACAAATTCGGTTGACCCAGATTAGGGTCCGTAATTTCTGTTATATTTACTTGAAATTTTGGATATCGCTAGGTTGCAGAATGACATTGGATGAGTTCGCTAGCCAGCTTAGTACCTCTTCAACTTTTTTAATAATAATAAATTTATTTTGGCATTGGATCCTCTATATACTCCCATCAAACGGTAAGCCTTGGGAGAGGCTGTGTGGAACAAACAGTCAGTCTTGGAAGAGGCTGCGTGGCTTTCGGATGAGTGACGTGAAACATTAATTTCATCACTGTGTACACGGCGTCATGTGACTAGCGATGGCATGACGTCAAGCTTATAGTGACGTCGTTTTGCTGCTTGTGCTATTTTTCTTCAGAATTCCTGTCGCTACTGCAGCCCACAGAGCGTACTAATGGCGGGAAGCACCGTGTGTCCGTCTTTATTTGTGTGTGCCGGCGTGTGTGTTGATCAGAGGTTGGCTTAGGGAGGAAGGAAATGGATCATCAGGATAAGCTTTAAAATATGAACAATAGAGATAATAGAAAGTACTTTCCAAAGACTTCGAATTACCCATTGTCTTAATTAACCCCAATAATTAACTAATTACGGTCGTTAACGTCCACACTGTCGTTTCTCTCAAATCAAACCAAAATCCTGACAGTGCAATCTATAATAGACTAATGACTTTTTACACACCCCAAATAATTAAAAAATTACTCCTCATTGTCTCTCAATACTGTCAGAGTCGATTTCCGAAAAACTCGCAAGCTCGCAAGCACATAACATTCCAGTTCACGCTTGACAAAACAAACTGACTCTTTTCAGTGCAGTCAGAGTGGGGACAGGTCGCCGCGACTTATTAACAAAAGGTGGCTCAGTGCAGCTTTATTGAAAACCTCTTTGGAAACAGCTCTGCTCAGGTCGTGTTCAAAACTTGTCAATGCCTGCACATGTGCTGGAAAAGAGTTGTTCGTCTGACTTTTCAGAAAATCGATTAGGGACCATGTTAAATAGTGGGACCAGAAAATCTCATCTGATTTTGTAGAGGT
>BTPG01000001.1:175725684-175768413 GCA_036245525.1 Semisulcospira habei
ATTGATCCTATCCAGACTTGTGATTTTGATGAGAATGAAGTGTACCCAGGGTAGTAATCTTGAGGGTATTGTCTGTGGCTCATAGCATAATACAATGTACCCATGCCGTTGTGATCATCAAGTTTTTGTGTAAAGTCATACTTAGTGCCAGGGTTAATGTTAAATTCATTACAGATGCGTTCAAACGCTTTCATATCCATGGGGTTGTTATACCTGTTGAAACTGGATTCAGTGAGCAGTGGTGTATGAAGTTCTGACAGTATACGTCTAAGCTGGTAATAAACATGGAAATGATACACAGACCTAATAAGTTTGTTTGAGTGATTCAAGTGGTCTGTAAATGAAACACCACAGCCTGTAGTTGAGCATAGTATTGCAAAGTTGAGTTGGTTTTGAAACATCTGTAGTGGGCTTGAAGACCACTTTCTTGCAGTAGAGTCATCTGTTATTGGAGGGTTTAGGTAATGGTCAAACGGATTCGGTACTTTGACTTGAAATAGATCTTGTACGCTTGCGTCAGACACAGCTATGTCAAGCTGATTTAGTTGAATTATTTTCTGTTCATAAGTAGGTGCAACATTATATTTGGCATCCACATTAAATTGAAATGCGTTTGTAGTGGTAATGGTTGGTGATTTAAATTCCATCCTTTTTTATATGAGATAATAAAAATGTTTATTACCTTAACAAATCTTGACACAAGCAAACCAGTGTGGTTAACTAATGGGATTGATAATCGGGATGGTAGCAAGGCTGCAGCTATCCATGAAATGTTCTATACAGTAAAATGGTTTAATATAGAAGATGATATATATAATAAAGTAATTTTTGATGGTAAGACTGAAGCTTTACCACCCGGGTATTATGACTTTTGTACTATAGCTGAATGGTTTCAAAGTAATTTTAAAATTAAAGCAACTTTAAATCCAGCTAACCTACTTGTTACATTAGAATTTTTGACACAAAATTGGTTAAGGATCTCAGATAAATTTGCATATTTACTTGGTTTTTATATTGACGAAGATTGGTTTAGATCAGATAATTTAGATGAATTTAAGTTTGGTATTATAACAATGAAGATCAAAAAACTAAAAATAACTGGAAAACGTCCTGTCAATTTGTCAGTACACACAGTGCTAAATGTTTATTTGAAAGAACTAAACACATCTGAGAATGTTCACAATGGAAAGCCTTCAACTTTGTTGAGATGCTTACCAACTGGAACTGCTCCGTATTGTGAAAGTGTGGTTGTTAGATTTCCTAATTTGCAGTTTAAGAAATTAGGTTCTAGTTTCTTTGAGTCACTGAGTATATCTGTAACTAATCAGGATGACAAACCAGTTCTTATGCATGATTTTAGTGTTGTGTTGGAAATTAAATAATTTTATTTTTGTTTATAAAAAATGAGTGGTGGTCCAAAGTCGAGAATCATACCAGTTGCATGTCCAGTAACAGAATTGAAAGATTTGGCAGACGTCCAGGATTTTGAGAAGGAGGGAGAAATTGGAGAAATATATGGTTTTGAACTTGATTCAAATGGCATGTACAAGAGGAAAGTAATTGTCGACATGAAAGACGGTGAAAAACAGATTCCTAAACTTGGTCAGCTTCGTGATGTTACTGTACCTACTCCACCTGTAAATAATGCGCCTTACAACTTAATACATGTGGGTAGTAAGTGGGTTGTTTCACCTGTGCCTGCACCACCTCCAACAATTGACTGGGACATAAAGTTGGAATTTATTAGTCCTTATGTATACACTGATGATGAAGGCGCCTTAGTGTTTAGGAAGGTTGTTAATTCTGGGCCGCTTATTGTAAGCCTTGTTCCAAGTTTTGCCCCAGACAACAATAGCAGAGAAAAACTGAAAGTTGAAAATTATGAGAGACGGCGGTATCTTCTTACAACTAGAAAGGGTAGATCAGATACTTCTGTTGTGTTTATGCCAGCAAGCTTAGTCGTGGCTAGAGAAGCGACAATAGTATTTGAAATTATCATGAAATCAGTAACTACTGCTAAAGAGGCTCAAATTGCACAGGGAATTAAACTTACATGGGACGAAACAGTAACAGAATCATCAAAGGTCTTTATTGCTATTACAAAAAATAATGATGTTATTAATGTTTCGAGCAGTGTTCCAGCTGTCAAGGTGGTGGTCGACAAAACAACTTTTGTTCGTCTAACTTACATAAACCTTGAACACATTGATCTTGTTGCATTTTATTATGCCAGCAAATTGTATACTTTTGAAGAGTTGCAAAATGTAATTGCTGATTAAATAAAAAAAAATATTTGTGAATAAAAAAAATGGTAAACTTCTATCCGCAACTACCAACGCTTGATCCGACTGAAACAAATGTGATGACTAAAACAACGCTTGCGCCTGATCCACAGGTGACAGCTGTGCCAATTGCTTCAGATAAAACATTACAGGCAGATGCATTCAGATTAAATAATATTACAGAAGCTTTGAAATATTTGGAGAGTGAGGAGGCAAAATACTCACGGTGCAAAAGGAGGTATAAGTCAGTATTTAATTCTGTTCAAAACACTTCTATGGCTATTGGTGCAGTTTCAGCTTCATGTTCTGTAGGGGGTATTGTTCTGTTCGCCACAGGAATTGGGAGTTTGGCTGGAATAGCAGTTGAGGGTGTTAGCGTTGCTACATGCCTGGCTTGCTTTGGTTTGGAAGCCTTGAACAAGAGGTTTCACACAAAATTACAGAAACATGAAGCATTGAGTACGCTTGCTGGTGCAAAGCTGAGCAGTATGAAACTTATTATCAGTAAGGCATTAAACGATAATTTTATTGATGATGAAGAATTTAAGCGAGTCCAGGATGATTTAAATAATTACAAGAAACAGAAATCTGAAATACAGAATAAAATGCGTAGTCAATCTCCCGTCAATGTTGAAGAACTGAAGGCCAGTTTTTTAGCAGAGGGAAAAAGGATAGGGGTACAGGAAACCACAGAAAAACTACACAATCTTTTAAACAAATAAAAATCAGATTTGGTAATCAATCAATATTTTTGTCATATGCTTCGCAGAGAGATGACACGTCATTTACACCACTTGTGCCTGATTATTTAACCCCATCAGCACCACCACCTGAGTATTACTGAGAAAAAAAAGTTTTTTTATTGTCCTTGTATCTTGGCAAATCTGACCGAGTAAGTTGTGACTTAAGTCAAGTTGTTGTAAGAACTTATAAGAACTTACAGTAAGTAATTAATAAGTTCTTATGATAAGTAATTAATAAGTTCTTATGATAAGTAACTTAAAGGTTACCTCTGCAGGTTCTTAAAAGTTAGTTGTAACTTGCTAGTAACGTATAAAGTTTTACTTGAGAAAATCGTGTTTCTCAGAAATCGACTCTGACAGGGGGGTGTGTAAAAAGTCATTAGTCTATTATAGAGTGCACTGTCAGGATTTTGGTTTGATTTGAGAGAAACGACAGTGTGGACGTTAACGACCGTAATTAGTTAATTATTGGGGTTAATTAAGACAATGGGTAATTCGAAGTCTTTGGAAAGTACTTTCTATTATCTCTACAATTTTGAATGTTCCTAAAAGAAAAACGCATGTGAGCTCCAAACAATACGGTAGACTTTAGAATGAAATCCTCATCTTGTTCAATAGGTGACATTTCATCATCAGAATCAGGTCAAAGACAAAAGGTAGAGACCCTTGACAGCGAGGACAGCTCTCATATAGAAGGGACTTTGTGGGTTATGGTTCATCCCATCTTGTTCAATGGCTGGAGCTATTTGGCATTAAACTGATAACGAAGTTTAGAACACAATCTGTGATCACTGTCAGTGAAAGGGTTGAGTCTAATATTGCTCTTTATACCGACTCAAAAACATGAGTCCCACGTGTATTTTCTGAATCAATAATGACGCATGCACAGGTCCAGTAATGACTGGTGATCAAAGCAGACAGGCTTCTTCTATACTTGATGCGGAATGGAACTAGCTGTGAAGGTTGATGGACCATGAGTGTATACTAGAATGTTGACAGTTCAACACGAGATTTAAGCTGTTCACAACATACTATGCGGATGTAGTGCTGAAGGCTCTTGGTGTGCTATCTTAGAGCTGTGTTTAAAAAAAAAAATCAAAAAGAACATTTCAAGAACCGTCGACAGTAAACGTTTCCAAGCTTGACGTAAACCCCCGTTTTAACAGACGATATCCATGTTAAGAGAGGTAAAAATGTGAATGTTTGACGCAAACAGTGCATTAAAAGCCCGGACAAACAAGCGATATCGCATGTTTGTCCGGGCTTTTATTTGAATGTTTGCGTCAAACACGTGCACATTTTGACCTACTTCTGATTTCCAAAAAGACCTCTATTGTGGCGACCTAATTCTTTTTTCTTTTCTTTTTTTTTTTTTTTTTTTTTTTTCTTTTTTTCGTATTATGACACGGGCACGCTAGGTGAGTTTGTTTGGACATCGACCCTGATTATCTCTAGGTTATAACGACCAAGTTTTGATGCACCTCACAGTCATCAGGAGAGTACTATAACCCCGCCACTGCTAGTAGCCACAAACGAGGTTACCTAAAACATATGAGACTGACAGCCCGACAACTTGGCCTACGTGAGAAAGGCAGGTAGGACGGGCTGCGGCGCTGATCAGGCGCCACGTCCCTTGCATGTGTTTACCGTCCGTCGTGCTCCGGCAGGGAGAACTTTGCCCTCTTTCCTGCGCTTTAGGTTGGTTAGTTGGTTAGTTCGGATTTAACGTCCACAGCACCGAGGTGATCATGGACGGCCCTGACGGGCGGGTTATGGGGGACAGGGAAATCTAGTTTCTATGGAGTACGACCTGAACACTGATCAACTCAGGCGCACTCCAACTGTGCCACTTTGATTTACCAGGACCTTTCAACGGATGTGCTATTGAACAAATCCGTTTTTTCCCCCTGGATTCCTGCGCTTTAAGCGGGAGTAACGTCTATACTGAACCAGTGTTGCTTAAGCCCATGACTGCAGTGGACGCAGACAACTTTGTTAACTCATTCTACCCCAGACACACCACAGCAAGATAAGGATCGACCATGATAGTTCAAGGGTGATGCCAGAATAGCTTGGCGCCTATGGGCGCCAAGCTATTCTGGCATCACCCTTTAACTACCATGGTCAATCTGTGTCCAGCATTGCAGTACAGTCTTCAGAGGACAACGGCAGAATTTTGGGATTTCGGTGTTGGGGTAGAATGAGTTAATTCAGCATCAGTGAACCGAATTCCGTCCAAAGAACATGGGTCTCAGCAAGAGACATACATCCTCATGAGTCCCCGCGACTGCGAGGCCCATGAGGATCTATGTCTCTTGCAGTTGGATTGCGCTCACTTTTCTCGCTGGCAGTGAAGGGGTTTATTCTCAACGGACATAATGGAAATGTCGGCTCACTGAGTTCGAATACAACAACAGCGTGTTAACTTTGGATAACTTTGTATGTTAGTCAGAAAGCATGGTGACAGTCTTAAATAATATACTTTAGCCACATTAGATAATTCTTGTTCTGGGTACATTCGCTTGACCATTTTAATTTCGACCTAAATATACCAGGCTGTAGGCCTGTAAACACACTGAATGTTGACCTGCGCTTGAATTAATAAAACAAAAATAGGGTCTTTACCAGTGGCATCGGAACCGGGGTGGGGCGTGAGGTGAAGGCGTGGAGGTGGGACTGTGGCCTCCCCGCTCAAACCCCCTCACCCCTCCAATCTATCTACTCATTTCCATGCGTCTTACATTACCTCGTGAATTGCGTCCTCAGACTGTCCAGCGAAAGGCATGGGCAACACATCGCACACATTACACCATCGCACAATAAACTTGACGCCCAATTCAGTGTACGATGGTGTGATGTTTGGCGGCCCGTGCCGCTGGCTGGACCTATTGCTGTCTACGTTCCTCATGCACGCGGCCGCGCCGTGCCTAGCTACTGGGTCGTCAGTGTGCGACAGGGTCACAGTAAGCACACATTTCGGCATGTCCCCGGCAGTGAAGGGGTTAGGGTTGTCAATGTTGTTCTGGACCTTGATCGGATGTCTCACGCGTTTGACCTGTGCGTGACAGCTTTTCTTGACAGATAACAGGCGTCCGACGGTAAATCAGTGCGGAGTGTTCAGTCCCGAGTGCGTCTCGTCTCAGACGGCGGGATAACGAATACAAACAACTGATAGAGCCGCTTTAGGCTGTTTAAAATTAAGTCATTCCGCACACCGGGCTTGCGGCAAAATCTTGAAACTTTCAAACAGTTTTTGAGAGATAAAACTGCATGACATGTGTACTATACCCGATGCATACTTTTCTCCCTAAATTTGGATACCGTCACTAACGAGAGTGGCTTCCGCTTTGCACACAAGAACTTGATGGGCAGTACGTCACGTTATCAATTTATTATGCGTAATACGTCACTCCTTCGCGGCCTAGCTCTTATTACGGCCGGGAATGCCGGGCACAGGCTACGGTGGAAAATTTGCCGCTTCGATCAGGATTTAAGAACATTCATGCAACTGGGCCCTGATCGGATGCCCGTAACAATGGAACAGAAGAAACTGATTCTGTAAAAATGTATACGTGGTGGAACTGAATCGCGTGTCTCCACTGTGTCGTGTTGTTTGGAGAACGCCAGGTGTGACTGCTCTATCGCATTTGACCTGCGATCTGGCCGCCGTACGAGGTATTTTAAAGATAACACTTTGTTTACATATTACGGATCAGGTCTGGATTTCGACTAGGTGGCGTGGTTGGCGTCTGTGAAACTAGGCTATCTCACGGAAGTTCAAGGTCGACACGCGCGTCTCAGTTGAGGGGTCAAGTTCCAGTTGTGTGTATCATAGACTATGTGTGTATAGTCCTTCAGTCCTGACGTACTACAACAGGAGATGTGTGGTCCATGATAATTTAAGGGTAGTGCCAGATTAGCTTGGCGATCCATCTCAGCCTTCCTGCAAATGGTGCATAGTCATTAGGTGACGCCTCCACAATTTGAGAAATACTGTGACGGCCGTTGGGCTGAATGAGTCATTTTAAGGCCGTGTTTGCCCGGGGCGGCCACCCGGCGCGGATGTATGTGTGCTGGTCCGTTTGTAATGTTGAACTTTGCAGTTTGTGTCCATGAGAACCAGATCACACACCAAGAGCCAGTCTCATGAGGGAGCTTAGTCCTGCGTCAGCCACTGAGCAAGGTGATCCGCTATAGCGGAGCCGGCACCTTGCTCAGTGGCTGGCGCATGACTAAGCTCACTCAAGCAACTGACCCCATCACACAACAGACACATCCATTGTGGTATTTCAGTTATGAAATAAAAATGTGTAAATGAGACTCGTCTAGTTCTGTGACCCGGCTTGGCTTAGAGCCGTAAGGGCAAAATCACGGATCAGAAAATAAACACACAATATCTAGTTTAGTCTTACCCAAGTCCTAGTCCGAGACTAGTCTGATGAATGAAAGTGTACATATACAGCTGGTACTGGCTATCAGTAAAGCTGGCTCTCACGATCAGTGGCTGTCATGGGGATATGACGACACTTTCGCCGACAAGACTTGCGCTGGAAATGGGGTTGCTCTTATAATAAATTAAATAATAATTACGGTATTTATAATGCGCTTATCTTATAATAATTATAACTCTAAGCGCGCACTCACAACTCGCGCACGCATGCGCACGCTTTAGACAACGACTCACGTACCACAAATAGTGAAATACATTACGACAGTCAGCTTGGGGTGGGGAGTATGGTGCTATACTGTTGAAAGAGGTGAGTTTTGAGGACGGACTGGAAGGAGGAGAGAGAGTGTTTCTGACGGAGAGAGGGAGAGTGGGAGAGTGTTCCAGGTGGATGGACCGTGTGCTGAGAAGGAGCGGGGGCCGAAAGTGCTGAGTTTGGTGCGGGGGATGTGGAGGCGGAGAGGGTCGGAGGCGGAGCGGAGGGAGCAGATGGAGTATAGGGGTGAAGTAAGTTTGAGAGATAGGCAGGAGCGCAGTTGTTCAGGGATTTGTAGCAGAGAGACAGAATCTTTTATTGGATGCGTTGGGGGATGGGAAGCCAGTGAAGGAGTTTGAGCAGGGGAGTGATGTGGTCGGATTTTTTCTTTCTGAGGACAAGCAAGTACTTTTACTTGCTTGTTTATTTTGCTGTTGAAGTTGAATTCGGTTGTTCACTGAAGTTTACACGCATTACTATTACTAATGTATGAGAAATGAGCATTTTGGTTCATTAGCCATGTCAGTGTCGCAGGTACGCGCATGGGGGATCTAGACGCTCCTACGTGCACAGGAGAAGAACAAGAACGTCTTTATCATACGACTTTCAAACTTCATACATTAAGTTAACCTTTGAAGACACACTAAGAACATTAACAAAGGAAATATTGCGCAATATTAACCCGTCACTGTCGTATAGTTGGGAGAGGGGGGGGGGGGGTGATAATGGCCTAGAGTCGTGATGCGTGGTTAGTGTTCTTCGGTTCTGGTGATTCGTGGTAGCAATGTTTTCATCCTCGTGGGCATTCAGTCACTCCCAGCATAAAACCTATTGTCCAACCCCCACCCCCAACTCCCCCCACCCCCCCCCCACCCCCATCCCCACCCACCCCCACCCCCACCCCCAACAACCCCCTCCCCACACCGTTGTTAAAGTGTTCTCCCGGAGACTGAAAAGAGTCTTCACATCGTATTACAACCCCATACGCTTAAGTCGAATACGGATATGTCGAAAAACGCTTAAGTCGAAGAATTTTTTCCCCCCGGCCAAAACTGTTTTTTCTATGACTAATTTACAAGGGAGAACTCTAACTCGCTTAAGTCGAACTTCGGATAAGTCGAAGGTGTTTCTCCCTCTCAAAAGTCAGATAAGTCAAACACATTTTTTAATGCAGTTCCACACGCCCAAGTGAAAGACGGACGGGTAGAGAAACGCTTAACTCATTCTACCCCAGACACACCACAGCAAGATAAGGATCGACTATGATAGTTCAAGGGTGATGCCAGAATAGCTTGGCGCCTATGAGCGCCAAGCTATTCTGGCAACACCCTTGAACTATCATGGTCGATCTGTGTCCTGCACTGCAATGCAGTCTTCAGAGAACAACGGCAACATTTGGGGATTTCGGTGTTGGGGTAGAATGAGTTAAGTCGAACCAGATTTTGCCCTGCACAAAGCTGCTCTTCAAAGACTAATTTTACAGCGTATTTCTAAAACGGCCCAGTTTGAGTATATTCGGATAAGTCGAATGCGTTTCTCGTTTTCCAAGCTCGTATAAGTCGGACCATTTTCTTTTCCGTGGCCAAAACTGCTCTTTAATAGAGTTGCATACCGGTACGAAAGTCCGTACCGGTATTTTAACGCTCAGCCTCACACATGAACGCTAACACACTCTCACACACACTACTCTCTCTCTCTCTCTCTCTCTCTCTCTCTCTCTCTCTCTCTCTCTCTCTCTCTCTCTCTCTCTCTCTCTCTCTCTCTCTCTCTCTCTCTCTCTCTCTCTCTCTCTCTCTCTCTCTCTCTCTCTCAGCTTGTCTCTAAATGACAATGTCATAGAACAGGTCGCCGAGCATAGACTGCTCTGAGTCATTGTGGACAATAATAATAATGATAATATAATATATAACTCTTCTATAGCACAATATCCCCACAAAGAAAGGTTCAGAGTGCTTTACATCTAGATAATCTAACTAACTGAAATTTAACTAACTAAGGTAGGCCTACCGACAATGTACAAAAACGCAATCATTCATAGGTCCAAATGCACACTGACACAATACTAAATAATAAACATAACATTTCAATTGATTGATTGATTGTACATTGCTTAACGTCCCGACAGCAACAAGGCTTTCTCAGGACGTGCCTGCACTGCTTGTGAAAAAAAAAAAACCAACTAAACAGAACATTGAATGTATGTCGCCAGCCGGTCAAACACATTAAATAAACCTAACACATGGGGCCTAAATAAAGCTAAGACCATTTAGCAACACACATCCAATATCAAGAGCTACAGGCAGTGCAGACAGTAGGGAGAGTTTAAAAAAGGCAAATACAGGTGAATGGACCTCGGGTAGACAGAAACACATGCCCCAGAATAAAGAGAAAACCCCACCCTGTGGGGCTGACCAGGGTGACCCTGGGAACTAAAAAATACCTAACCCCACCCAAGTCCCCCAGGGCAGACCCGGGTGGGGTCATAACATTTCAAGAGCCTGATCAGATATATACATGTTGATTGGAAAACGTAGGGTTTATCAATCCCTGTCAAAGGCCAAAATAATTGAGAAAAAAAAATGTTTTCAATCTAGCCCTGAAAATGGCCAAAGATGGTGCATGGCGAATATCATGGGGAAGACCATTCCACACTTTGGGAGCTTGGAAAGAAAAGGACCGCTATCCAACGGTTTTTAAGGACACTCTGGGGATAGTCAATATTCTGTCGTCAGTGCTGAAGCGCAATACTCTGCCTGGTGTATAGACAGGGAGACTGGAGGACAAGTATGCCAGGAGTGTTTTATCAAAGGCCTGAACAACGAAGGAATCAATTTTGTATTCAATTCTGAACTTCACAGGAAGCCAGTGTAACTGCTTAAGGAAGGGAGTGATGTGGTCACGCTTTGATTTTTTCAGTACAAGTCTTGCTGTGTGGTTTTGAATCTTCTAGAGCCTGTATATCAGATCGTTCGACATACCTGACATCAGTTACAGAGTTACAGTAGTCAAGCCTTGACAAAATCTGTGAACATGCGATTTGCTTACAGGCATCGTCAGTAAGGTACTGTCTAACAGAGCTAAGCCTCCTGAGCTCAAGAAAGCAGCAGCGGGACAGGTGAGACACATGATCGTTCATGGACAGGACATTGTCAATGAAAACACCTAGGTTTCTTACACATTTTTGGAGAGGGATGTCCTGTCCGCAATCTACCAAGGACTCATCATGGGAGACACTCACCCTGGAGCGAATGCCTACCACACTGGCATCTGTTTTTCCCTCATTGAGCAATCAGCTGAACTGGCAGCCTCACATCAGCGCTGTGTGTAAACGTGTATATAAAAAAAAAACCTGCACATGCTCTCTAAGAAGCTGGGCACACGCTACCACAAACACCTACTGCCGGGCGCAATTTTGTGGCGGCAATGTTGCCGCCACAATTAGGGGCGCCTACAATATTGCCGCCACAAATTGCGCCCCGATACAAACCGAGTCTATTTATTTGTGGTAGCCGGCAAGGCTCGAGCAATGTTGCCGCCTCTCAGCCAATCAGCGGTGTCCTTGCGCCACTTCCGGTTTCTTCATCTTCCAAGCCGGAAAAATGGCGGAGAAGCTGAGCGACCGGGCTTTGAGACTGTTAACTCATTGGAGACGCGCCGCATGCGGAAACTCTGCGAATAGCTGCGTATTCGTATGCGGCACTTCTCCAGTGAGTTAATTGATCAGCCTTGTCCGGGAGTTCCCATGCATAATTATGGGACTCCTGCAGCTCCGACCGGGCGCGTGAGAGCTGTTCCATATATGGTAATGGCAGGTCAGTCAGTACAAACACATTGCACGCACATTGAAACGTGTGCCACTGACGAAGCCGATGTGGCAGGTGGCAAATTGTTGCTTACCACACATTGCTAGTCGCAAATTCTGGTAGCGTGGGCCCAGCCCTTAAGCTTAAATTCATAACTGATACTGACACACGCAAAGACTTCTATAATGCTCACAGCAAATCTCACATCAACTATGCATCAACTGTGAGGGATGGTTCAAGCGAAGTGCATATAAAGAGGCTAAACTCCCTACACCTGAGAGTTGCCAAATTAATGTTTCCGTGTCCCCATCTTTCAACCCATCAGAAACTCGCGTCACTGGACATGCCTCCTCTAAAGCAGCACTTTCTCATTAACAAGGGTGTCTTCACGTTTAAGTTGTGCATCAGTTACGCACAACGTACCTTAGCGCTTTCTGTTTAGAGCGTGTATCCGAATTTTCTAGATTTGTCCATCAGTTTCGAGCCCACGATTTGACATTTTTTAAACTAGCCTGTCCTATGCGTGAAGCTCACTGTGGAACGCTCTACCGCTTGAAATGATAAATGCTATTAAATTATCATATTTCAAATGTGAATGTGCAGACGGTAGAAGCGTCTGCCTCCAATGCCAAAGGTGCGAGGTTCGATACCGGGTTCCGGCGTTGGATTTTTCTCCTCTGGTAAGTGTCACCGTCTGGGCAGTGGGCAGATGTTCACATCTGCACGGGACATAGACGACCCCGACCCCCACGAGTCCCCTGCTGCCTTGCAGGCCTGGCCGCTTGGCTGCGGAAAGGCTAAGGGAGGAAAGCCCTGACATCAAAGCCCCCGTGTCTCCGGGGAAGGCTTTTGAGCCAGAGACTAAGACAAGGACAGTCTGATATAAAACCTACGACCTGAGGACCTCGATGCCACCGTCCCAGCTTGCTAGGCCATGGCAAACGAACCAAGGGATTAAAGGGTGGGGCTAGTACTGCGCACACTGCACTCCACCAAAAAGCTCCACCGCGCAGGCTTTAGGAAACGCCCACGGACATGACGACGTGGGCAAGCCCTATAGAATCTTCGTTCGCGAAGTCAAGCCAAGAGATCATATTTCAAGCTTAGCCTCATCATGAACTTCAAGTCGAGCTTGTAAATCACCTTTGACCATATCACAACCGCCCTGTCAACGTAACTGGCTGTCTTGAAAATGTGTATATTTGTGAGTGCGTGCATGTGCCCGCGTATTCGTGCGTTCGTGTGTGTGTGCATGTGTACGTGTGTGTGCATGCACGTGTGTGCGTATGTGAGGTGTGTGAGTGTACATGAGCAATTGTATATCGCTTCATATTCAGATACAATACAATACAATACAATACAATACAATACAATAATACTTTATTAATCCCTCATGGGGAAATTTACTGTCTGCCCATACAACACATGGCATCACCAATCTCTCATGGAAATAATTAAATAACCCATAACGCTCAATTAAACAGATGAACTGTAACAGATGTATTGCTACCTTTGTAACACTCTTGGCATCAGAAACACTTATGGTGTATTCCCCCTGTGCTTCTGGTGTCAGCAATGTTGCAGTGAACTGCTGAAAGGGCTAGTACTAAAGAACTAAAGAATGTTGACAGACACTATCTACTGATATTACTGTTGAAAAGGGTAACAGGCTGAGGGACAAAAGAGTTGGCATAACGTGTTGTACTACTTTTGGGTACTCGAAGTCTGCCACTTCGTTCTAAACGTCTGCTGTCAAATTCATATCTAAGTGGATGTGTTTTGTCATCAAGAATGTCAGCCAGTTTGTTCGTAATCCGTCTGTTGTAGAGTGTGTCCAAAGTATCCTGTGCCCTACCAATCACCCCGCCCCCTTTCCGGATTACTTTGTTAATACGATCTTGATCTCTTTTTTTCATAAATTTCTACCCCAGATAGAATCGTGTGTATAAGCTGGAGAGTAAACGCGTTCGAACTGTTTACTAATGACTTTGTATTCGAACAATTTCCGGTGTAAGTCTAGTATTTACTTTACCGGTTGGCATGTATCGCTGTATTTACCTGTATATTTCGCTGCGGTAAAAATGATTTTTGTTTGCTCATGCATGTCAAGTCCAGAGTTTTTATTGATGTTGGCACATCGGCCATTTTCACATGGAGAGCGTATACATATATCAGTTCAATACCACAAGAACATAACCTGGGGTATATTGACATTCTTAGTCTCGTTCTAGATGCATTTTCACAGGATAACAACTAAGTAAAACACTTTCAATGTTGTTATCTACAGTTGCAAAAAAAATCCGGACGCAAGTCTCTATACTTCGGACAGTGAAAAACAACGTGAGCTTCGTCTTCGATAGTTTGCGGGCAAAAGGGACAGTCGTTCATTCCATCAGTAACGCATCGAATAAAACGATTCCTGTGTGTCTGGATATCTCTTACTCCGAGCCTAAAGCGCACCAGGGCATCTCTGAAACATTTTATTCGAATATCTTTAAAATACGATTCAGGCTCCAGAGTGAACTTATAATATGTTCTGAACAACCGAAAACGTTGACTGTCCTTGAGGCCGGCGAACCATTCTTGACGAACAATATCGACAAGCCTATGTTTAAACTCTGACAAAAAGCGCCTTTCATTCCCTACTCTTGGTTCACCCAAAGTTAAACGTCGTATTCGCTAGGGTGGCTCGTACTTTTGATACACAATTTAGCTTTCCATTGTTATCTAAATTTGACAGCAACAGATATGCTTGCTTTGGTATACGGCCAGTATCCATCTTGATGATCTTAAGCCAAAAACGTATAGTTTTTATACAAAAATTCACAACCAGTGGGTACCTTACAAGCTCACCGTATACCATGTCAGTCATACTTTCTATGACTATGTTACGATTGTGGTTGTGTTATCCTGTGAGAGCGTGCGTGTGTTGATCGTAGGTAACGATCCGATGTTTATTTGAGCTATCACGGTTACGATTCACGTGCCTTTTTATTTGTTCGTGAGTAGAGCCGATTTCGTTTTGTTAAGTTTAGTCCGGAACGTTCTAGAAAGGTCGCACTGTCTGGTGGCCTCGTACGTGGCACGTCGGGTAATTGGCTACACTTCGCTACATTTTTCGCTACTTTTTGTTTTCCTGTGCGCGTGGATTGAGCAGCCTTTATTTTGTTTTGGGAATGTTCTCGTACTTCCTAGAGCTACCAAGTGATAGGGATACCATACTTTTATGTGACTTAATTATACGCTAGAATTTAGAGCTGAAGTTAGCAGCCGAGTTTTTGTAGCCTGTTATAGTTTTCTGGAAAGTTTATTTTAATGAGCTTCGGCTGCGTGTTTCGTTCTGATTGGTTGCGTTGTATAATTTCCGTAGAAGATTCTGGATTTTCGTAGTATATATAAGGAGGGCGCTGGGAAAGCCCGTTCGTACATTGTCTTGCTTTGTCAGTTGTAGAGACACGTAGTTTATTGGAAGAGACGCTGTGTATGAGAAACTTTGTGTCGCAGTGTGGACATTGCAGAAGAGACTTTGTATCAGTAGTTTGTGCATTTGAAAGTGCATTATTGTGTGGATATTGCAAGGCTGAATTAAATATTGTTGGAACTGTTACTCCAGTATTGTCTACATCCTTAAGCCACGTGTGACGGATTGCAGCTGAACGAGGTTTATTTTAAAGAACTCTACGTGTGGGTGTCTGGTGTGTTTATCATACTTCGACTACAACTCCACCACGTAACAGACTAATATTTAACAAACAAAACAAAACAAAAAAAAAACCCGGCTCCGTTGAGTCGAACTTAGCGGTCGAATGTGTTTCCCAACTCGGATAAATCGAACTCAAATATAATGGTATTTTTTTTATCACACAGCGACATATTCGAACCGGTTCCTTCTGGCATGCTCGTTGTCGATTGCTGCACACCTCTAACTTGGGGCCCATCGAACGTGGTCGTCATTTAACAAAATAGTGTGCGTGTGTGTGTGTGTGTGTGTGTGTGTGTGTGTGTGTGTGTGTGTGTGTGTGTGTGTGTGTTTGTGTGTGTGTGTGTGTGTGTGTGTGTGTGTGTGTGAGAGAGACAGAGAGAGAGAGAGAGAGAGAGAGAGAGAGAGAGAGAGAGAGAGAGAATTAAACAGTAAAGTGTGTGTCTGTGTGGTGACTTCGAAAGCGACCCGTTCCCGACAATGGAGAATCAATAGTTGGCAATACCTACTTTATTCAAGTGTTCTCAGTATGTCTTACAATAATAAAAAGGCTAACAACTTTTGAATTCTGAATGTAATGACATGAAGGACTTTTCTACTCTCCTCAGTTCTCCTTTGTACGCTGGAGAGTTCCAACGACCTTTGCCAGAGCCACTAAAAGACCCCTGTTGTGTGTGCATGCTCACATAGAGTTGAGAAAAGAATATGAGGCAATACAACTTTGAGAACCCGTTTTATCAAAGCCACCAAAGCCCATCCTATAGCAGACCACTTTAATGCCTCCATGGCGTCGGTGCTTCTTGTGTTTTCTTTTTGATTTTTCATACCATTGTTACTATATGTCTACAGCCAAACACGTGACAATTGTAAGGAATTGAGAAGAATAACCACAAAAGGTCGGTTCGTGTTACGTGTATTCTCTCTTCTTTAGTCTTTGTTGATCATCACTGATGATATAGAAATAAAACGTCTACTCATCTTTGTAATATATACTTGTTTGGAATGAAAGCGTGTCTGGCTTTACTAGGATGGAAAGATGGAAAACAGGTTAAACAGCCACATGCAATGAATTTGTTGAACTTAAAGTGCTGAAAGTTGTTCATTCGTGTATAAATTCCTTCAGTCATGGATTTGAGAAAACTGACACAGGAATAATAACTTCCTGAATTATAGCTGCTTTCAGACGTGTGGTTACAGATGTCGCCGGGAAAGAGTCTGTCCGTCTGTCTGTCTGTCTCTGTCTGTCTGTCTGTCTGTCTGTCTGTCTGTCTGTCTGACTCTCTCTCTCTCTCTCTCTCTCTCTCTCTCTCTCTCTCTCTCTCTCTCTCTCTCTCTCTCTCTCTCTCTCTCTCTCCATCCAAACCCCTGTGAAAAAGCTACCCCGATAATGTCGGGTAATCCCATCCAGCCGATCGATAGATCAAAGGATGCACCGACCACTGACCCGAAGCAACAGCGACCCCTCTACGGCTGTGCTCCACAGCATATGGGCCCCACGCCTGTTGCCCCGACTGGTCGGCCTATGTACCTGTACCCTTCTTACTTTTACCCCCACCACGTCCAGTGCCAGCCCTCAGCCTCACGTGGGCAGCTTAGTGACAGTGACTTTGCAGTGTTGTTTAATCTACTTGATAGGATCAGGCCACGTGCCGGACAGTAGATAGTGCGATTCCAGGCGTCTGGTGTAATTTCTTGCCCAGGGATTTTTGACAGACTTCTAGTGTGCGATCGGTTAACTGCTTAATTGGAATAACAAATCGACGAAGTTGATATTTCTTTCTTTTAATTATTTTATCTTCTTTGTAATAGAGTAGCGTGTAGTCATAACACTTATTCTCGTTTTTATTCAATCACCTTTTTTGTGATAATCAGTTATCTTGTACTTTGCATTTATCGACATTATCTCTTATTGACACTTCATACACCAAGGGAATACTGTCTCTTTCTGTAGTTCTATTTGTGTACAAAACCCTCCTTGTTACAAAGCTTTTTTTTTATTTTTATATATACCTCTTCAAAGAAGACAATTTTTGTACTTTTATATACTTTAACGTTCATAGTGATAGTATGCCTCGCGGTGGTACAAAAAAATGATTTATTTTGTAGTGGTGGACTTAAAATAGGTCACCTGAATATCTATCATCTTGTCAATAAGGTGCCAGATCTCTGTGTGTTTTTGAACCAGCCTGAACACTTCCACATTTTTGGCGTTTCTGAATCAAGACTTAAGAATAAAATCAGAAATGCCTCCATCTCTATTCCTAACTATAAAATATTTCGTAAAGATGCCGCTTTGCCTCAACACACAGGGCTAGCGATTTACATGCATACATCTGTATTTAGCTACGCCAAGAGGCGGCAAGACCTCGAATTTACCAAAGTGGAGTGTATGTGGCTCGAGTTAAAAACACCACAGTCATCACCTATACTAATCGGCTTTGTCTATAGAAATCCGGCAGCCGGCTGGGATTGGTTTGATGAGTTTACAGCTTTGATGGACAAGGCAAGTCAGAGAAAGTGTGACATATTTCTCCTAGGTGATTTCAGTATAGACCTATCTAGACCTAAGGGATCAAATGCAGCATGGATCACGACCACATCGCTATTTGGTTTGACACAAATAATTAAAGCGCAAACTCGAATCACACCTACATCATCCACGCTCATTGATCATATTTATGTTACCATACCATGCGGTCCGTGGCGCAGTGGTTAAGACGCCTGCCACCAATGCTAAAGGTGCGAGGTTCGATTACGGGTTCCGGCGTCGGATTTTTCTCCTGTAGTAAGTGTCACCGTTAATTCGGGCGGACCGTCGGGGGTTCTTTCTCCGGGTACTCCGGCTCTTCCTCCCCCTCCACTTTGGTATCAGTTTCAGTCCACTTAATCAAATTTCAAATACAAACGATTTTGAATTTCCAAAAACTACAGTAGCTCGCTTGAGCTTGCCCTTAGCACCACGTGAAAGTTCTGTGTTTACGTTCAGTGTGTGAGTGAATGCGCGTGATTCACGTGAGCGTGCTTGTTGGGTTCAGTTCGCGGCGGCGCTTTAAGCCGTTTTTCATTTGGTATAAAGCGCCTATTTAATGCGCTTATTATTACCAACAAGGACAGAATAACTAGTGCGAATGTCCCGACCTTAGCCATTAGTGATCATAACCCGGTATGTTGTACAATTGCTCTGAAGCTTGATAGGCCAAAGAAAAACAAACACACAACTATAACGTATCGTTCTTATAAAACATTTGATAGGGATAAATTCATGCACGATTTGCACAATACATCATTTGATGATGTATACTGCCACACTTGCCCTGACAATGCCTTGTCTTGCTGGATGAGTCTGTTCCTCGGAGTCCTTAACAAGCACGCGCCCCTCAGAGTAAAACGCGTTAAACATGCTACCATGCCGCCCTGGTTAACATTAGACATTAAAAATGCTATTTCGCTCAGAGACAAACTTAGAAAAGAAAAACGCTTTGATGACTACAAAAAACAACATAATCAAGTAAAATATCAGGTAAGGGCTGCAAAAAAAGCATTCTTCAACCAAATGATCTCAGAAAACCGTGACAAAGCATCCATTTGGAGAGCACTAAATGCTATTACTAAAGGAAAAACAGCCCCAGAAATACCATCTCATTTAACTTCAGACAAATTAACAAGTATTTCCTATCAGCCGCCGAAAATCTAGCTCAATCGGCATCAAATATCAGTACGCAATATAGTATCTCAAGTCTTCTGAGATCTTTCAGCGAAGCAACAAATATAGCACAAAAATTCGTAATTCCTAATATATCAATAGCAGAAGTCGGCAAGTATATTTCTGACATGCCAAATAAGAAAAGTAGAGGGATTGATGATATCGATAACCAATCGCTAAAATTGTCATTGCCTTACACAATACAATCCCTTACATACATTTTTAATCTGTGTATAAATAAAAGTACTTTTCCTACAGTCCTGAAGGAAGCAAAGGTAGTTCCCATCCCCAAAACTAAAAACCTCGAAGATATTCATAATTACCGACCGATCTCTTTGCTCTCAGTCTTGTCAAAGCCATTAGAGCGGTACATTCATAAGCATCTTCTTAATTTCCTTGAGAAGAGTAATTTACTAAACATTCATCAGTCCGGTTTTTGCCCGACCCATTCATGCCAGTCAGCACTCACACATATTGTAGATTGCTGGCTAGAGTCAATTAATACAAATTTAATGTCGAGAGCAGTTTTCCTAGATCTTAAAAAAGCTTTTGATCTTGTAGACCATGAGATTCTCTTACATAAGCTTACAATATACCACATAGACGAAACTACAATAACTTTTCTCAGATCCTATTTGGAAGACCGAAAGCAAAAAGTATACGTCCATGGTCAGTACTCTATGCAAGGCCATGTTAAATTTGGAGTTTCCTCAAGGATCAATTCTAGGACCCCTCCTATTTTTACTTTTCATAAATGACCTTCCTTTACATATTTCCGACCCTTACGTTAATTGTAATCTCTTTGCGGACGACACAAGCCTTCACTTTCCTGGTAAGAACAGTCATGATATTAGTCGTCGTTTACAATCCAGTCTCGACGAAGTTTCTGATTGGTGCTGTAAAAACCACATGGTACTACATCATGATAAGTCGAAGAGCATGTTAATTACCTCACGACAAAAACATCAACTTCACCCCCCTCCACTAACGCTCAGTCTTAACTGCCAACCTATTGAACAAGTTCATGAACTCACCTTCCTTGGAATACGTATAGATGAGCAGCTAAGTTGTGAGAAACATGTGACTAACATCTGTAAGAAAATATCAAAAAATATATTTCTTTTATCACAGTTGAGAAGTGTGACTGACATAAATACACGAAAAATGTTTTTTCATGCGCACATTAGATCTCATGTTGATTACATCTCCACTGTTTGGGATGGTAGCGGTGATGTGCATATCAAAAAACTAAATTCACTATACAAAAGAGCCATAAAAATGTAGATATAAGACCCATTCCTACCGCTGAAAAACTGCAAAGTCTCAAACTTCTTGGCCTTCGTCAACAACTCGTTTACAACAAGTGCATACTTATGTTTAAAATTCTCCACAAGAAAGCTCCACAGTATCTAACAGCTAAATTTACTCCACAACGACATTGTGAAAGGTCCTCTTCCATTACCACTACCTCGCATTGACTTATTCAAATCAAGCCTAGCCTTTTCGGGACCACTTTTATGGAATTCACTTCCTCAACATTTAAAAACACTAACCCACCTTGCCTCCTTTAAAACAAAACTACACATATACCTGATAGAAACTGCTTAGATATATTATTTTTTTTATCCTGTCATTTTGATGAAGGGTTATGTAAATGTATATATGTTAGTACGTGCATTTACACGGCTGTAAACGTGTGTGTATGTATGTTTGATTCTTGGTACTTTGTGTTTGTTTTTGCTGTGCTATGATATGTGTGGGTTTTGTTTTTTGTTTTTGGTGTTTGTTTGGGTTTTTTGTTGGTTTTTTTTTTTTTTTTTTTTTTCCCCTACGTAATTTGTGCTGAGGAGTGTTATTTCCTTTTTTTGTATTTGTTTATTGTTATCTTAGTATCATTTCCTGTTCTGTACTGCGTGTGTCTGTACTTATTTAGTTATGATCTTTGTTTGCGTTAAATATTTTTTGGCTTGTCTTCAGTATATTTCATGTTGTAATATGTTAGCAACGGCAAGTTTGAAAAATGACGTATTTGTATCTGTCAAAACTTCTACCGTTATGTAATAAAGTTTTATCATCATCTCTCTCTCTCTCTCTCTCTCTCTCTCTCTCTCTCTCTCTCTCTCTCTCTCTCTCTGTCTGTCTGTCTGTCTGTCTGTCTGTCTGTCTGTCTGTCTGTCTGTCTCTCTCTCTCTCTCTCTCTCTCTCTCTCTCTCTCTCTCTCTCTCTCTCTCTCTCTCTCTCTCTCTCTCTCTCTCTCTCTCTCTCTCTCTCTCTCTCTCTCTCAGCCCGGCATTTCAGAGATTTATTTTAGATGTCAGTGAATTCTGATGTACTTTTATCAGAAAAAAACTTCTATCGGTTATTTTTGTCTGTTGCAACATGACTTTTTACATCTTATTCTTATCTTACAAGAACGTTGTGTGTTATGAACATAATTTTGAGCCGTAGAAAAAAAAAAACCGCTTAAGTCGAACAATTCTGTGAAAAATTCGAAGTCGAACGACGGATAAGTCGTACGAGAAAAGACTTTCCCCTGCAGGTTCGACTTAAGAAAACAAATCGTCGTGAATCCGTGATGGTAAACCCCCCCCCCCCCCTCCGCGCCTTAACCCCCTCCCCCCCCCCTCCTCCCCCCCCCCCCAACCACCCGCACTCCCTTAGTTTTATATTGTTAAAAAGCGAGCGAGCAAAAGTGAGATTCAATTGAAGATGGAAGATAGTAGTGCACTGATGTATCATGTTTATGTTTAATGTTTACATTGTAGAGTTTAGAAAGCAAACTGTGTTCCGTCGATACGCATACAAACATTATTTCCACAACTTCAGGGCACTTTGTAACCGTCAGAACAAGTGTCACTCTAACGTTGTCTACTTTGCAGACGTGTCAGATTACCCAAGCACATCTGTAGAAACAACAGCTTTCTACAGCCCTACCCTGCCAAGCCGCAAGAGGCATAGATCCTCATGAGCCACCACAGACGCGGGGGCTCATGAGGATCTTTGCCTCTTGCTTGCTCTGTTCTGCGTGTTTTCTGTCACAGGACGTCCATTGAAGAAACTTTCAGTGTGTGGCGGTTTGTCACTCATAAAGTTCCTGCAGCGGTCCACGGCATAGCTACTGCAGTATGACACCACAGCCCGCTGCACATCAGCTTTAGTTCTGAGAGTAAATCAAGTGCCATATTCAAGATGTTAGCCCATCATAGTTCAATGGTGGTGTCAGAATAGCTTGACGCCTGTAGGCGCCAAGCTATTCTGACATCCATTGAACTATGATGTGCGATCGGTCCCCAGAACTGTAACACAGTCTTCAGGGGATAATTTCATCCTCAGCATGAAATGAGTTAATGGATTATTTGTTTTCAGTTGATATGTAGACGTAGAACACCTACAACACTGATTAAATCGTAATCAAACGGCTTATCCCCCGACCCACTCACCCCCCCCCCCTTCCCAACCCCTTTGGCATATAGTACGCTAGACTGGACCCGTCACGCCAGATGGACGCGCAGTCGTAATTAACGCGGAGTGTCCCCGGACCAATTTGGCGTGAGAGTCGTTCGACAAAGAACTTGAAATTCCAAGAATAAAATAAAACACATTTAGGACGTTTACAACAAAATTTATTACATTTTCGGGTTAAAACCATTAAATGTAATAAATTATGTTGTAATTGTTCTTCCTGATCGTGTTTCTTCCCCCCCCCCCCCCACCCCCCTCTTCTTTTATTTGTGGGTTTTTGTTTACAATTTACGCGCTTGGCAGTCACTTTTGTCGTCAGAAGTTGGTTGTTGTACGAACTGAGTGAGTGTGGCGGGAATGTGGCCAGTGTTGACCTGGTTGGTATGTGCCATATCTAGGGGGCGCTAAGAGCGACGGCCATTTCACTGTGGGACAAAATGGTATAATTAGCCCCTTCACTGCCGAGACACCCGACTGTAAACGACATAGAGCCTCATGAGCTCCGGAAGTGGCGGGGACACATATGGATCATGCCTCTGACTGGTTTCATTTATATCCACGTGTTTCCGACTGATGCCCCGAAGCACTACAGCAGGAGATTGATCGACCGTGATAAATTCGTAGTGCTTGATTAGCTTGGCGCCTGATGCAACTACTACATGGTCATAATGATAAGTGACACCTCTACAATTAGGGAAGTGCGGCCTTGGGGTTAAATGGGTTAAGCTGGCGGTAAGTGTGGCTGTGACACTGCGTCAAGAGTTGCCTCCACCACTGCCAATGGATACGGCATTTCGGCTTTGAGCTATCAGCGTCCAAACTC
This sequence comes from Semisulcospira habei, assembly GCA_036245525.1. Classification (NCBI taxonomy): domain Eukaryota; kingdom Metazoa; phylum Mollusca; class Gastropoda; family Semisulcospiridae; genus Semisulcospira; species Semisulcospira habei. The sequence continues at coordinate 175,748,904 of BTPG01000001.1, forward strand.
CACGTCCTGCAAAGAACACGGATATAAATGATGGCCATATAGAGGCAGAAATCATAGTGTTTTTTGCCTCTTCCAATTTGGTTCTGTTTGGATTTACCTGGCAGCGAAGCGGTTAAGCTGGATTTTGCAGTCATAGCCAGGGTTCAAAATACGGGACTGACTGATTTGAGTCATGCGCGTGCCAACCCGCACATAGTCTTAATCCCTTCAGTGCCGATAAAAAACTAAGCACCACAGCAACGGGTTTTATGCAATCTCTGTTTATAGATCATGGTGTAGCCAGACATTTTATGGGAGGTGAGCAGTCTGTACCTATTAGTGATTATTATGTACATAATTATAATACTCTGACATGCACTGGGCTCTGTTTCAGTACAGTAAAAAGCCGCAAAATGCCATGACTTTTGGATATAACCATATGCCTTTGGGCCTCAGTTTGTCTTCATGTATATCTGAATTTGGTTCTGAACGAACACATATTGTGGTTGGGAAGTGTTCCTATATTTTGTTTTGTAAGCAAAGTCGACTGTCTTTACGTAGCTGACTTGTAAGCTTAACGGTTTCAAACGCACGCAGCAGCTCTGGTAATGGCTACATCAGTTCCTTATCCCATTTAACCCCACTGGTAATGGCTACATATCATCCCCAAATCCATCACTCGAAGCAATCGGAGTGTAGGTACATCCACGCATACCCAAACCTAACTCCTCCCCCTATCCTCCTTTACCTGTGCAATCAGTAGGAATGGAGCTTGTTGATTTTAGAGAAGTGATTATATTGTGTTTTATTTGGTGGTGAACATGGACATATTGGGATTGTTTTTACTGAGTGTTTACCCACTAATTATTTTACTAAGTAGATTTTAATTACGCAGCTTGTGTAATACTGTGTAATAATGTATTGAGACGTTTGTATAAGTAGTGAGGGTTAGGATTAGGTGAAACACGCGTATTATGTATGCATGTGTAGAGGTGGGTGTGAATGTATAAGTGCCGCTCAGTTCAGTCCATAAAAGTTGTTTATGTGTGAGATGTGTAAGAGTTATGTGTAAAGGGTTTGTAGTGTTTACTTATGTCCATTTGGAATTTGTAGCTGTGCAAGTACAGGGAAAAAATGTTCATAATTATGTTATAATGTTTTCATGTCTTGTTTGTACTATTTGTTATAAATGTACCACAACCGAATTTCTCTTTTCGAGATAATAAAGTACTCTTATTCTTCTTATTCTTACATCAGTTCCTTATCCCATTTAACCCCATGGCCGCATTTCACAAATTTGGAGGTGTCACTTAACGACTATGCACCAGGTGTAGTTGTAAGAGATGGATCGACCATGATAATAAGATGTTAGTGCTAGAGTAGCTTGGCGCCTAAAGACGCCAAGCTACTCTAGCACTATCCTTGAATTATCATGGTCGATCCATCTCCTGTTGTAGGGCATCGGGGCTAAATGGGTCATTCACCAGGCACAATGCCAACCACACGTAAGCTTTCATAACTCCCCGCGTTATTGCCGTTGACTTATTGCCTTGTCTTGGCTTTTAAAAAAGCCTCCCGGCAAAACTGCATCCATAAAATCTCATGTGCAAGGTAACAAACACGGGTTTCAACGGAAAGTCGACTTTTTAACGTAGCAGTCTCATTAAAATTATCATGCGCTCCTGGGATTTGAATATCGGCCATCACAGAAAATGGTGGCACTTGCCGTGACATTCAATCATCAGTATATTTCACTTTCAACTGCAATGGAAAATATATAACCCACGGTAGTTTTCTAAAAATTCGCTTTTATATAATTATCAATTGTGAACACACACACACACACACACACACACACACACACACACACACACACACACACACACACAAACACACACACTCTCCCCCCCCCCTCCTCCCCTCCCCCCCCCCCCCCCCCCCCCCCAAAAAAAAAAAAAAAAAAAAAAAAGACCGGTTGAACAGCTAATTAAACTGTGTGTTTTCTGAGTACAGGCAAGCTCACAGTATTGACAATGCTTCTTACATCTTTACTAGGCTAACTACAGAAGAAATCGTTAATTCAGATCACAGACACAGTTCAAACTTATACACAAGTTACACACTCAGTCTTGAAAAGTTACAAAGTGAGTCTGCGGATACACACGCGTGCTTGATTCTTCACAATGAAGGTAAGAGCGAGCCAGTTTCTCCAGCCCGATGCCAGTGATCGCGAATTGTGCGTGGAGAATATTAAGAACATAAGGCTAACAAGAAACATACAGAACACAGGACTAACAAGAGACACTTAATTCTTAACTGCGACTGCGGGTGCTTATGAGGATTGTAAGTCTCTTGCAGCTGGGCAGGTTTCGTCTTGCCCCGGCAGTGAAGGGGTTAGCAGAATTTCAAATCAATTTAGCGGGAGCCTATGCCTTTGGTTCTTAGGTCACCAGTGTACAACGACACGATGGCCCCTCCACCAGATACATATCAGGGTCATTTTTAAGTCCCTTCTATTTATAGAAGGGACTTTTAGGACGGGTCGCGGTGGGGCGAATTTAATATCATGCCCATGATGTCAAAGGCGGGCAGGCTAAACCTCTAACAATTGAAATAACAATATAAAATTACGTCATGTCTAGTTACGCTAACCTCGCTGCTGAACATACATTTGGCGCGAAGCGCCGTATGTGTGTATGTGTGTGCGTATGCATGTAAACAAGAGAATCTCCGATATATCTGTACACACAAGCTGAAATTTGGCGAAATACTTTCTTAAGTGGGTGGATAAGAGAGTCTCCGAGCATATTGTAATTGAATGTCTCATTCAAGACATAAACAACCGTTTATAGGAAGTCGGTTGACCCAGATTAGAGTCCGTAATTTTTGTCATATTTACTTGAACTTTTGCATTTAGTTAGTTTGGAGAAAGACATTGGATGAGTTTGTTAGCCAGTTTTGTATCCTTTCAACTTCTTTAGTAAAAATTATTCTTTTCATAAAAGAATTAAAACAGTAAAAAAAAACTTGACTTCTAGAGAAAAAGTCAGACAGTGCCGGTGACGTAAAAAAAGCAACTCCGTCACCACGCAGACACTGACATAATACTCTAAATGACGTCATTCTCTCTCGCGCGCGTGGCTCTCTCTCTCTCTCTCTCTCTCTCTCTCTCTCTCTCTCTCTCTCTCTCTCTCTCTCTCTCTCTCTCTCTCTCTCTCTCTCTTACACACACACACACACAAACATGCGAGCATCTCCAAGAGGAATAGATTCTCATGCGCCCTCCAGGCGCATGATGATCTATGCCTCTTGGAGATGTTTGGAGCGCGCGCACGCACGCACTAACATGCACACACATCGACGCGCTTTCAGAAGAGCATGCAGGCGACCCGTGTACTTAGTATATCATGTAGCTAGGTAAAATCAACCTGCTTTCACACAAATTATAGCAAGACTGAAATTGTACCGTGGAGTTCTAGTTTAGTCACCATTTTCTCAAGCCTATGAAGCCAAAAAGAAAAACTCATATCGTGTAAAATATAAAATTACGTAAAATCTAAAACTTTCGTCATGACAAATGACGTTCGACAAATCAATGACGCGTATGTCCAGTGCCCCTTATAGAACTCATTGACGCATTGGCAGATCTGCGAGACTTTTTCAATAAGAGATAATTCAACACCAGAATCGGGTCAAAGACAAAAGATAGAGACCATTGACAGCGAGGACAATCTCTCATATAGAAGGAACTTTGTGGATCATCTTGTTAAGTTTTTGTTTTGCAGAAATGGCGTGACCTGACTTTGGCAGCTCCTCCCTAGGTCGCCATGGTGATGGCCAGGCTCGGTGGGAGTCATTTTGGCGTGTTACACCGATAATGTTGATATTATTTCAAGAAATCCAATGAAAACCGGACACCATTTCTCATTTCGATTCTTTCTGCTCCAGATGATTGGAACTCCTGATGACGTCGTCAGAAAGTGAGCCCACAATCACACTACACAGAAACTGCGGGCGTCTCGTAATAACAAGACCACTATTCAAGAACTCATCAGCTGTACTGTCTGAACAAAAGAATGGAAGAAAAGGAAAACTTGGATATTGATATGCTTGTGAGCAGGTTGTGTAACTGTTCAAGGGTAAAACCTGGTTTCAGAAACCTGTAAGGCTGTACGGAGGTGTTGGTCTCTGTTCCTGCCTGAACAAAAGTTGATTTGCCAGGTAAATCCTTGAGTCTGCCATATTCTCCTATGTTAGTTTTTTTTAACTAATTTATTTATTTAATTATTCATTCATTCACTCATGTATCTATTTATTATTTATTTATTTATTTAGTATGTTATTTATTTTACATGATTGATTCTCTTATTCATGCATTGTCTGCATTGATCACTTCCCAGGAACACCAGACCCTCGGGCCCACGACGGCCTCAGTGGGCCTGTGCACGGCCGTGTGCGGACCCACTGAGGCCGTCGTGGGCCTGAAGACGTCTTACTACTGGGGTTGATCGCACCGCCCTTAGTCCATGTCTGATCTCACCGCCCTTAGTCCATGTCTGATCTCACCGCCCTTAGTCCATGTCTGATCTCACTCTGATATGGGGATAATCTCAGGGTCGGATCGGTGGGGGTGGGGTACCTCGGTTCCGGATCCCTCATCCTCCCTTAATTTTCTAGAGAAAAAAAAACACCTTGGAGAGTGTGAACCCACCACAATCCCCATTTGTTCGAGGAGTGGGGGGTGGGGGGGGGGGTAGGTGTTTGTGTGGACGGTGGACTGAGCAGAAACATAACAATCTACTGCCCGGAAAATAATCCGACGAGGAGGAGTTGGGGGTGGGGGGGGGGGGGTGGGAGCGAAGGGGGGTGGGGGTGGGGAGTGGGGGGGGGGGATGGGGGGGAGGGAGAGAGACGATGAGGTTTCTGATTAAAATTTACAGTATGACAAGAGACTTCCACATTTCACGAAATAATCAGGACGTTTTCGTGGTTTACGAAAAACTTATTTTGGCTTTCACGTTCCACGACAACTCCTTGTTTCACAAATCACGAGGATGAACAAATTGTAATCACGAATCACGACAACAGAACTTTAAAAAAAACGCCAGTCCGGCACTAATCACGATTCAGGGGCGGATCAGTTACCTCGGGGGGGGGGGGGGTTTCCAACTTTTTGTTTGGGACCTGCAATCTGCTTGCTTTCAGGGCCCGAACATGCGAAAAGCGGCGCGGGAAAGGGGGGGGGGGGCGGGGGTACAGAGAAGGCGCGTGCGGGTGTTAAGACTCTCACCATTTGCCAAAATATCAAACAACGAGGGGGGGGGGGGAAGGAGGGGTTCCAAGCATCCCAAAAGGGACTTTGTTACAGCATTTTAAAGAATTTAGGGTCGGGAGGGGGGTTCCGGAACACCTAGGATCCCCCCCCCCCAGATCCACCCCCTGCGATTTCTCCCCCCTCCCCCCCCCCCCCCCTTTACTCTCTAGTACATGTTAATGTGTTGACTCATCACACGTTCGTACAACGAGTGGTTTCGCAACGCTGAAATTTGATCCCTGTACGTGTATTTCCACATGCGTGTGTCAGTCTGTGATTTTGGACCTTACGGCTTACTGGAGCTTACTAGAGCCCTAAGGTCCACATCCACGGACCACCGCACACGTATTTCCACATACCAGGTCAATAGGAGCGGCTATGACATGGTAAGTAGTTTGAAGGCCTAAGCGATTTTGTTCATTGCTTTTTATGCCGTAGTTATGTTTGCTTGGGGTAAAAGCCTCTTTTCTTCGAGCGGTTTAGTGACAAGCAGAAATGGGATTGGTGCTGTATACTTGGCGTGCGTTCAGAGACGATCGCCTGACAAGGAAATGGTTGTCTGCCTTTAAAAAAAAAAAAAAACGTGGCAAAAAACGCCACCCATCTGCAAGAGGCAAAAAACCTCATGAGCCCCCGCAGATGCACTAACTTACCGGCTCATGAGTTTCTTTGCCTCTTGTTGACCCTAGTGTTTATGTGATCCTTAGATTGACGGAATTATTCGGTTTAAAACGACCCTGCTTTCGAAGACATCATTGGGTGTGAAGGGGTAAAATTGGGACAGATCCCTGCTCCCAAACAGCCGAACTGTGTCACCACGGGTGTGTCACCACGGGTTTGTTGATAAGTAGGATCATAAAACACGCGTAGGGGTGCTGGTCTGTGAACTTGGTCCTCACGTCCTGTGGCCATACGTTTTAGAATAGTATACTAAATATATGCATACGCACACGGAGGGCAAAATGAACAATGAATTCTATGAACAATGAATATTAAAAGATATGAGTTGACAGACACGCTTCATTAACTCAGAGCAGGAAATCACCGACGTTGCCTGATTGGTTGATTTTCGGATCTGGGTCGATTTCATGTCGGTTATCAGGTTAGGCTCCAAGGTCACAATACCCAACTCTGGGACACGGTTGTCTTTCGAGGACTAAGTTGCAGAAGGGGTGGTGGTGGTGGTGGTGGTTGTGGTGGTGGTAGTGGTGATGGTGGAAAGGGGGGGGGGATCTCATTGTGCACAGCTCAATGCACAGGTCGAACACAAATAGTTCAAGGGTCGTGCCAGAATAGCTCCTGGCACCTCCATCGAACGACCGCAGGTGATCCATAAATGGGGTGGCGCACAGAGCGCTGACACGCATGATTAACTGTCACAAGGAACTGCTTGCTGATTGGCTCTGTGTCGGCCGGCAAGTCGGCGGTGTCAAGGAAATAGACAGATAAACAGAGTGATTGCTAAGTGCGTGGACTGCAGTCAAATTGGTAACAATGACAGAATCAGGCCTCAGAATACCAAGGAGAAAACAGTTTATTTAACCCCTTCACTGCCGATAAAACAGAACACGATTCAACAGCAAGCGACATAGATCCTCATGGGCCCTTGCAAATGCGGGGGCTCATGAGGATCAATGCTCTTGCTGACCCCACTTTGTATCCATATTTTGGTGGTGTTGTGCTGTTTACCTCTGAAATTCGATCTGCGATTACTGACAGTCAACGGGTTAAGATTCTCCCTACGTGTTTCTCTTCGGGCATCGTCTCAAGCTTTGGTCTCTGGGACAAAGACCCCCACCCCCCCCCCACACACACACACACACACACACACACACTTTGAGTGGTGCAAAATAGATTGCAGAAAGAGTGTTTTAGATTGGGGCGCGGGGTGGGGCGGGGGTACGGAGGAGGGGGGGGGAATGGGGGGTAGGGGGAGGGACGCAGAGGTCCGCTTTGCGTTTGCACACATCGTTTCGTTTCAGTGATTCTTGGAAAGCTGCACTTACCAGTACAGATCGAGTAGCATTCGAGAGACTCGTGCTTGAAGCTGTAGTATCTTCTGTCATGGAACGTTTTAGAACTCAGCAGGTTTACCATTTCCTATACCCCACCCTACCCACTCTACCCTCCCTAATACAGCATATAGATTACTAAATACCGCAGAAGGAAATGTCCCTGGCCGACCACATTGGCCAATTCCCTGAGTATGCAGGAACTGACCTCGAGCGGTGGAAACGTTCCTGTTCACTGAACCATAGCGGTGTGCTCTTACAGTTTGATCAATATCTTACTGTAGACTGCAGTGGTCACCATACAATTTCCTCTTGCGCGTGTGTGCTTGCATGTGTGCGTGCGTGTGTGTGTGTATTGGTGTTCATGCACAAACCCTCTCTTCTTGAGAAAGAGACATGGATCTTCATGCGTCCTTGAACTATCAGGGTCTATCTGTATTTTGTTGTTGTATGTTAGAACTGAATGTCATTGGTAATTAAGATTCCAGAGCTGAGCCACCTAAGTTTAGGATCGTCTATTCAAGCACTACCCACAAGCCATGGCGGTTACTAAAAAGGTAGTGCCCACCTAGGCCTCTGAAACGCCCGCCTTTTTAATCTTTCGGCTGTCGATAGCGCTTTTGGTCGAGGTGATTCCTGCAGGACCTAAAGCACTACCGACAGTCAAAGTGTTAATCAGGAACTACCCGCGATCCGTCAGGGTGGACCTAGCTTCTGCTCTTGGCGTTGGGTTGAAAGGAAATTCGCGGTCATTTGTCCAGGGCCGTCGCTTTGGTCTACCGGACATGCGGCATGGTAAGCAGACCCCCACCCGTATGTATTTAACAATTACGGCTACTGTTATACACATACCCGGGGTGACATTACACTACTGCCGTTCTCTGCTGGGTCATTAGCCAGCGAGCCAATGCCAAAAGGTGCTGTGTCACAACTCCATCGCAACTACGATCGTCCTATCTAAAGTGTTTCCGATGATTAGAAAAATATCGCATTTCTTTTGCTCCTCAGTATTGTTTTCTCCCGGCAAAAAGCAACGTGACAACACACACCGCTGGTCTCGTATACAGTTCTGAATAAAGTCCGAAACTAACCCGATCACAGAAGACTTGTAAAATGGGTTTTGTGCTGAAAGTTGTAGTGAGATCAAGGGTAATTTGCCGCCATTTTATGTTGGTTTGCTCAGTTTCGTTTTCTGATATTATGTTGCACGTTTCTTCGAAACGGAGTGTGCAATTTGATGAAAACAAGTCGGTCTATGTTTTTAAGTAGAAGCGATCGAAGTTGAAGTTACACCTGTAATTTACAGCTATAAAAATTGTGTGTAACCTCTGACGTGTTACGTCACACCTGGTGCGTTTGAAGCGTTCTAGACATATTTTGAACACCACCAAGAACCTACATGAAACGCCTCACAACAGCTTGCTTGGACAGTAAAGTTTTCATACATACGTGTTCACTTTGTCAGTTTTCAATCGTTTACAAAATGATTATGCTTAGCAAAGACGTTCTTGAAGAAATAATAATGCGTGACATCATTTATTTTTGAAAACGACGTTGCAAGTCATTATCTCAGCGTACATCAAGTGCCCTCTTTGGTGTTGTACAAACTAACAAACAGAACAACTGCAATGGTGAAAATAAACAGGACATTTTATTTGTTATGCTGAAATTTTCATGATCCGAACAGCACCTTTTGACACGGGACCCAGTGAACGGCGAACGGTGACATAAGACATGATTTAAAATTCAGTTTACCTGGGGTTTTGGTCTCAAATTTATAGGTAACTGAATGTCACATCATTTGTTGTGTCAGCCGCTGCCTGTGTCCTTCCTAGTCCAGTGCCTTTCGCCAGTCTGAGACCTACCCTAGTTGCATGAGTCAGCTTAAAAGTCCTGCGCAAGACACTAAGACACTTGTTCATTATGTAATGTATATACTCCATAAGCCAGTCCCGGTTACCGTGCACCCACCCCCCCACCCCTCCCCCGCACCCCCCCCCCCCCCTCCCAGTACTCAATAAAATGGGTTTCAAAGTGTACCTTAGTATGTCCTGAGATGTTTATGCCATGTTCGCCTAAAATCCTTAGGAACACACCATAGATATAGCCGATGGCGCAAGGGTACCCCCATTCACGCTCTTCGCAGATGCTAAAATGAGGTTGAGAAACATTTTCCTCTAAATAAATCAGAATTTATTCCAGAAGCCCAAATCAGACAATAATATGTTAAGGCACACCTTCTGCGTCCTCTTCAAAACACAGAATGAAAGATTGTGGAATATCTGGCTCACAGTGAAGGTATTTGTGCATCCAGAAAACGGCCAATTCCGCGAAATCGCAAAAAAGGCAAAAATAATGTGTCAGATGCCTTCAGACATTTTCTATAGCGCTGGCAGTCCATTTTCAGGCTTACATCATTAAAACAGGATGTCACAATTATTAAAAACTTGACTAGGTGATGCTGTGATCACTGTGAGTGCCACAGTGGTTGATTTTGTATCCCTACCCCCAAGTTCTAAAAATACACAAAACTAATTAGAAAAAATTACTAAAGTTATTCCATTTCATGTTGACCCCTCTTTACCTATTACTTTTCAATAATGTAAGCATAACGTGCAAGAAAATAAGGAAAGTCGGCATCCTTTACGGTAGGATTGTGGTGAATGATAGCTTTTTCCCATTTAAAATTGCCGAATTGGGAAACGTACGGGAAATTTTGTATACAGCTGATAGGTCTTGTTTAGGTTTTATTGGTTAGGAAAGAGTACCACAGTTACTCCCAACATGAGTTTATGATGCTGTGATTCATGCAGGGGCCACAGTGGCTAAATCTGCTGCTCTACCCCCATTTTAACAGTACGCAAAAGAACGCAAAATGATCATAACAATTGCTTATGTCATACTCCTCTGTTTAAATAGTTTTCTTGCCAGTTTTCTTAACAAAGTATGCATATTGAGCATACAAAATTTGTTATCATTTCATTAATTTCAGTGTTACCCATAAATTTAATTGTAATTCTTTTTAGTTAAGGCATGTTTAACAGGGGCTGCCGCTGAAGCTTCTACCGTCTGCACATTGTCAAACTCGGGGAAGGTGTACCTCAGGGAGATGTTGTGTCTGATGTTGTTCTTGGTCTACATTAATGACATCAGTCCAGCAGTACCAAGGTTCGTCTCGAACATCCGCCATGCGGATGACTTTGCAGTGTGGAGTGCAGCAGAACATAAAGAAATAGCATCCTGCAGAATCCAGGATGCTGCCAATAGAATCAGCAGCTGGACTGAAAGATGGCCACTCAAACTGAACTAGACCATCTCTTTCAATCGTAACCTTGAAACTGGAGACCTTCCAGTACCAAAGATGAATAGGCCAACTTTACTGGCAACAAATAAATTACTGGATTCACGTGGAGGCCTCACATCGAAGCCATGGAAGCTAGAGCTGCGAAAAGAAAAGTCTCTGATGAAGAAACTGGTGGGGACCACATTGGCGCAAATTACAGCATCTTAGCGCAAGCAAACACCAGCTCGGTCAGGCCAGTAGTGCGGTACCAAGATACATCGACAACATGAAACACTGCCTGCAAAACAAAAAAACGCCATGCTTGACAAGATGCAGAACATGGGTCATTCTCATGATGCAGTGACATTCTTAGAGCCATCTGGAGCACCCCAATTTAGGAAATGGAGGACATTGGAGCCACTGGAACGCAGAACAGCACACACGATGAAGAGACTTACTAAACATCGACAGCACCGGAGACTACAGGAGCAGACCAGGAACCGTCAGAAACGCCCAAGTCTGAACCGCCAACTGAAGATCCTCCAAAGGGCTAAAACTGACGTCCTGGAACCAAGCCCAAAGATGTATTAAAAGCTCCCTTCAGATACCTGGGCATCTCGAAAGAGCATTCTAGACAACATAAACGATGTTCCAAGACTGTTCGCCTAAGGTCGCGGCACTGCACAAAGACATCTCGCTGGAGATTATGCACAAGCGCTACCCTCACAGCAGCTGTGCTCACATCTACACAGGCGGGTCCGCACAAGACGCCATGCGGAATGAAGGAAGTGGCGTGTACATTTGTTGTTCAGACCGCACTACTACCTCCCTCTCCTAACCAGCTGGCGGCAGCAGCTCCAACTATCGTACAGATCTGCAGGTGCTCAACACAGCAGCAGAGCACTAGCTAGGGTAAGGCAGCAGCTTGATCCACTGATATCCTCACCAGGAAGGTTCAAGATAGACTGGATGCCCTATCTACAAAATAGTGCTGCAGTGGATCCCAGTGCATTCTGGAGTAGCTGGGAATGGAGAGGCTGACAGCCTGGCCAAAGCAGACGCCAGACTATCTCAAGATCACAACCTCCTGTAAAGAAACCAAGACACTACAGCAACAAAGTGATTGGCAACAGTAGAATGGCGGCTGCAGCCCGTGGGCAGGCGACATCAACAAGCTGAACAGGGAGAGCCAGGTCACCATCTTTAATCTACGCACTGATCACTCTGGACTCACATCGTGAGACTGGGTCATGCGGAAACAGCCCTATGCGAATGTGGCGTAGAAAATCAGTTTCCTTAGCACATTCTCCAGTCCTGTCCATACAGAAAAACGGTCCGCTGGCAGTTCTGACCAGAAGACACGCCCCTGTACACCAAACTCTAAAAACATGCTGCCGAGCTCTTGACAGCTCACTTATTGGCAGCCAGAACAATATAAGATTTAAAGACGGCCATCAAGGAATTGAACGTTGCAGAAGAAGAAGGCAAAAGGTGGAGGTGGAAGTGGTGATTTCGTGGTGGACACGTGGAAACTAAGTATTTTGATAACATTGTTTTGGCTGTTAGGAACCATGAAACGTTATTACGCATATTCATATTTACACATTTCTAGACGAAAATAAATGAAAAGAAAAAGGGAGACCTTACTAGACCCACCTTACGCTAGGTATAGGTATTGTGGTCAGAGTTACCTACGGGAGGGAAAACAAATGATCGGTATGCATTGTGGACGTTTCCATACAATAAATCTAACGACTTGTTCTTGCGAGTGGCGACAGTCACGTACACTGGTGAAAAGTCGGTAAGCTCGTGCGTAAGTCACAGTCGTTAAAGTCACCTGCAATAAAGTTGGGAGCGTCAGGGGAAATAAGCTGTAACTCTCTAATCACATCCGCTATCTGGGCTGAGGCGTGGGAGGGGTTGGAGTGAGGGGGGGGGGGGGTAGATGACCGTTACAAAAATCTGACCAAACTCACGAGGGAGATAACGGGGTCTGAGTGACACTGACAATAAATCTACATCACGTGTATTAAGATGTTTCCTAACCATTACGCTTGACTTGTTACACCACCCTTCATTAACATACAGGCCTACTCCGCCACCCCACCGTTTCCCACTAATCTTACTGTCTCTATCTGTTCTACTTGAAAAGGCGTACCAAAACCGTCGATCGCAACACTATCATCACTCACATCATCACTCCACCAAGTTTCAGAAAAGCACATCAAACACGCATTCTTATGCTCGCTCGTCAAACGCACATTCGCCACCCGGCAGTTCTTTAACTGACGTTCATGTTATCGCTCTTGGCCGGTCGGATCATAGAACGCACATTCGCCATAATCATGGATGGAGGCCTGTTTTTGTTTCTTCTCAGTCGTCGCATCAGCCCCCCTCTCTTTCTTCTCTTTCTCTAGGCTTTTTCACGCTGCTCTTCACTCGCCTTCATCGCTCAACACAGTTCTCCTCATCTCGTCAGGCAAGAGTCACACACACAATCGTTACTGCCACTCAAAGCTCTCAGCAGCAGCAGGGACTCGCGAGTATGCTGAATCGTACCACGCGCGTTGCCGCCGCCATCTTGGTCTGAACGACTCGCCACTCAAACACCCTTCAACACGCAAATACACGCTAACACAGTCAAAAACATCTTAAAATGTTCCACAGTCTTCATCTTGAAGCCTTCACACAGCACTCTGACATGTACAAACGTGGAAGTTGCTCTCTAAAACAAGGGAAATCCACAAAAAGACAGAAACAATACACCACAGTGTCGCCCCGCGAGGCTATGCGGAGCGCCACCTATAAGGGTGTGCCTTAACATAATATTGCCTGATCTGGGCTTCAGGAATGAATTTTGATTTAGAGGAAAATGTTTCTCAACCTCATTTTAGCATCCGCGAAGAGCGTGAATGGGGGTACTCCTTGCGGCGCCGGCCATCGGCTATATCTCTGGTGTGTTCCTAAGGATTTTAAGGGAACATGGCTTAAACATCTCAGGACATACTAAGGTACACTTTGCCGGAAACCTATCTTATTGCTGTTTATTACCTTTCATAGTATACACATCTGTCATACCCGTCTCCTTTTACTGGCCCTGTCACAGTCTATCTTTCTGAGCTTCTTCATTTGTACACACCTTCAAGACAGCTCCGTTCCTCATCAGACATTAAACTATTACGCTTTCCGACTGAGAACTAAGTCTTTTGGCGAGAGGTCTTTCTCATACCATGGACCATTTCTTTGGAATAAACTCCCACAGTCTCTCATGTTGAATCAGCCAATAGTTTCCGGCAGTCTTTAAAGACGCATTTATTCACTTAAACGTGCATTCACCGTTATAATTCTTCGTTTTGTCAACATTTTGTTGTCGGTAAGGGCTGTCTGGTGTATCCGTTGTTGGTTTAAAGGTACACGTGTGTCTTTTTGTGTGTGAGCATTTTTTGTTGATGTGTTCTTTTTGTTATTCTTATTTTTCTTGTATATCATGTTGCGTGAGTGTGTATGTTAGGGGCTATAATAATGTGTGTTGTAGGATGCAAGGTGTATGTATGTTAGTATGTCATTTGTACGGCGCCTAGAGCTTTTCTATCGAAAATATAGGCGCCATAAAAAATATACACTATTATTATTATTATTAAGCAAAGTGGGCCATTATAGCGGCGCACCTTTCTCAGTGGTTTTGACAGGATGTGTGTCCCAGTAATATTGCCTTCATCAAAGTACGACGTTACTCGCATAACTACGCCACCGGCCCTGTGCTCTTGTTTATTATGTAATGTATAGATTAGGTTGTTTTTTACCTTTCATATTATACACATCTTAAACATGTAGTGGGCTTTCAATACACTTTTTTAAAACCCTTAAACTCCCAGAACTAAATGGTTGCCTTTCTACAGAATGAAAGTCGTTTAGTTCTGGGAGTGTAAGAGTTATTTACCAGCTCATTAATAACACTAAACATATTTATTGTTGTTTAATCTCATGCGACAGTGAAGCCTCGTCGTTTTAGAATTTTTGGAGACTAATGTGTACACAATTTACATATCTTAAAGTTAATTAATGCAAATAATGTGATGCAAACCAGTTTTTGAAATGAAAAACTAAAGCACCGCGCAACAAATAATGGGTCAACAGAAATATTATTAATAAACACTTAGTTCTCGGATTGAGTTGTCCATTGGCTGCTTTCACAAATCCTATTTTCCTGTTACTTGTGACGAAGTTGATTGATGACACACACAGCCCTGTAGCTTGCATCGTCAGTGGATGAGTAATACTGTCTTAATGATAGGCCAGGTTAAAGTCATTAAACACACACAGCCCTGTAGCTTGCATCGTCAGTGGATGAGTAGTACTGTCTTGCTGAGGCCGGGAAATCCTTAATGATAGGCCAGGTTAAAGTCACATTCAACCTTTCAAGGCTTGGGCGCAGATTGTGAAATCTTTGTTAATTGAACATAAATGAGCCGCAGTCCTTAAAGGAACATAAATACAAAGCGGAGTCAGCAAGAGATATAGATCATCATGACCCCCCGCATTGCGGGGGCTCATGAGGATCTATGCCTCTTGAGTTGGATCAACTTCACTTTTCTCTGCAGAAAAGAGATTAAACATATCGCTGAAAAACGTATGTTTACAAAATGCAGCACTGTTTTCTATGCCCATTCTACACACTTAATGCATTTACCTTCGTAGGAGTGAAATCTTCTATGAGGAAAGGAACTGCATGTATCTAGTATTAGTACCACATGTGTAGATTTGTAGTCATTTGGGGGAATAGATGGTTGTCTGCGGATCTGTTACGTAGGTTCATCGTTTGACATCCGAGCGCACATCGTTTTTCGCAAATATCTTCGTACAGAACCACTTTTCCATACCAGTCTTAAAACAAACATCATTCAGTGCCTGTTGATCTAATACGACATCATTCAGTGCCTGTTGATCTAATACGACATCATTCAGTGCCTGTTGATCTAATACGATTTACTTTCTAGAAACTCGTACAATTGTCGTAACAAATCGGAAATATGGAATTGACTAAATCATGTAAATGAGCAAGTTGACCAGTGACGAGTGTTCAAATCTGAAACAACGCAGGCATACGTGAAGTCGGCCTTGATATTGAAATTCAGGTTCTATTAGGGTAATGAAAATGGCTTGTTTTTTACGACTGTATTGCAAAGTCAGCAGATCTCATGAGTTAAGTAAAAATAGTCCATATTAGGTCCATTAACACTAAATTATATTTATTCTGTAAGTGGTATAGAAAAGTGTTTCTTTTCGGAGATATTCGGAAAATAACGCTGAGCGCTGCGGTGTCACAAAGCAGCAGGGCCAGATGGCATCCCAGCGGAGTCTCTGAAAGCAGACCTAGAGACAACAGTTGAGATGCTGTACCCACTGTTTGGAAAGATCTGGGAAGAGGAGGTGATGCCAGCTGACTGGAAGGAGGGGTACCTAATCAAGCTTCCCAAGAAAGGCGACCTCAGCAAGTGTTCCAACTACAGAGGAATCACCTTGCTGTCAGTACCAGGAAAGGTCTTCAACAGGATCATCCTAGAGAGAATGAAGAGCTCCGTTGACCCCCAGCTGAGAGACCAGCAAGCAGGATTCAGGAAGAACCGATCATGTACAGACCAGATCGCCACTCTCCGCATCATCGTGGAACAGTCTCTGGAGTGGAGCTCCCCGCTGTACGTCAACTTTGTGGATTATGAGAAAGCATTTGACAGCGTGGACCGAGAGACTCTGTGGAAACTCCTACGACACTACGGTGTACCCACAAAGCTCGTCCGCCTGATCAAGAGCAGCTATGATGGCATGACATGTCGCGTGATCCACGAAGGGCAGTTCACCAGAGAGCTCCAGGTCAGAACTGGTGTCAGGCAGGGGTGTCTGCTGTCTCCGTTCCTCTTCCTACTGGCCATAGACTGGGTCATGAAGATGACCACAGAGCACAGACGAAGTGGAATACAGTGGACACTGTGGACACAGCTTGACGACCTCGATTTTGCAGACGACTTGGCATTACTGTCCCACACTCATCAACAAATGCAGGACAAGACCACGAGGCTTGCTGACATCTCGTCCCAAGTGGGCCTCACCATTCACAAACAGAAAACAAAGACAATGAGGCTGAACGCAACCAGGGAAGAACCAGTCTTGCTTGCTGGCACCCCGTTGGAGGAGGTGGAGTCCTTCACCTATCTCGGGAGCATCATAGACAAAAAAGGCGGCACTGATGCAGATGTCAGAGCACGAATCGGTAAAGCCAGAGCAGCCTTTCTCCAGTTGAAAAAAGTGTGGAGTTCCAGAGAGCTGTCACAACACACCAAAGTCCGGATTTTCAACTCCAATGTAAAAGCAGTTCTCCTATATGGAGCAGAGACATGGAGATTGACAAAAACCACAGTCAACAGAGTACAGACCTTCATGAACAGTTGCCTTAGAAGAATTTTGAAAATCCACTGGCCAGAGAAGATCAGCAACGGCAGACTCTGGGAGAGAACAGAGCAGATAACAGCAGAGAATGAAATTGGGCGAAGAAGATGGGGATGGATCGGTCACAGTCTGAGAAAGCCAGCTTCCAGTATCACTAGGCAGGCATTGTCATGGAACCCCCAGGGAAAGAGGAAAAGAGGTAGGCCGAGAAACTCCTGGCGTCGAGACCTCCAAGCAGACATCAAGAGACTGGGAACCACCTGCAGTAGAATCGAAGGAGAAGCACAGGACATGAGTTGCTGGAGGTCTCTCGTCGACGGCCTATACCCGGGTAGGGGTGACAGGCGTAAGTAAGTAAGTAAGCTGCGGTGTCAAACGGCATATGCATATACCATGTTTCGGGCAACAAAGACTTCGGTGACGTTCTCAGTACACGCTCGCATGTCATGGCCTTGTGTCTCACTTGGGGCATTGGATTAAATGCGCACGTTACAAAATAATCGGGTGAATCGGGTACAGGATGCACACCAGTAGCAAAAAGGGCTTCGGGCCCACGTCGGCCGCAGTGGGCCCGCGCACAGCCGTACGCGGGCCCACTGCGGCCATCGTGGGCCCGAGTGTCTTTGCTGCTTCCTTCAATGCGTCCCACCTCGTTCGTGTACCAGGAGAGCCACGCATGTCACGCATTTCTCCCGCGCGTTACATTTGTGTATCGTCTACATACATACGTGCTCGCAAAATGGAAAACATTGCGCCACCCTTAGGCATAAGTGACGGGCCTTTAACATAATTGGGTTATAACCTATCATTTAGCTTTATCTCTCACTGAATGGCTCAAGTGATGGCGCATGGCGCATGATAGCTGCTGCCGACTGTTTCAACTATGGGCTTCATTTCACTCAGGCATTGACAGGGTGTTCGATATCTCTGTAGTCTGTAAAGCCAATGACAGTCCAGGCAAAAAGACTGGCTTTTTCAGATAGCATGTCCGTTAAAAGGTCCTGGTAAATCAAAGTGGCACAGATGTAGTGCGCCTGAATTGATCAGAGTCCAGGTTGTACTCCATAGGCAATAGATGTCCCTGTCCCGCATAACGTCCGTTATCACTCCTTTCCCACAGACGTCAGTTAAACCTCGAATTGACCAGCCAATGGCATCATTTGACCTCAGTTACTTGACCCATATTTACGACTCAAGGAGCCTCGTTTGTTTATCCGGGATGGCGTATACACTGACTGTTGACGTTCCATGGCCGGTAACTGTATATTTAGAATCGATTTAGGCCTGTTCTCCGTCAGTGCTATATTCCAGTTTGTCATATATCCTGGATCAGAATGTTAACAGGAGTGCGCTAAAACCGATACTATAGACATCCAGGGGCGGATCGGTTACCCCGAGGGGTGTGTCGTGTGTCTTTTTTTTTTCTTTTATTTATTTTTTTTTTTTTTTTTTTTTTTTTTTTTTTTTTTTTTGGGGGGGGGGGGTCCAACTTTTTGCTTGGGACCTTCAACCTCATACTAAAGGCCTCCCCGACGCTAGACCTTGCCTCCAGGGGCCGAAAAATCGAAAGGTGGGGTGGGGGGGGGGGTAAAGAGAGAAAAGGCGCGTGCGCGTTAAGACTCTCACCATTCGCCAAAATATTAAACAACGCGGGGGGAGGGGGGGGGGCCAAAGGTTATAGTATTTTTTAAAATGTTGGGTCGGAACGCCTGGAACCCCACCCCCCACCCCCGATCCGTCCCTGTACATCTGTACGCAGTGACAAATATATTGGGTAAGGTGTTTCAGTATGACTAAGACATTTCATCATCGTCTACATTCTGCACAAAGGTTTAATAAACAACGGAATTTTTTTTAATTCAAAAGACAGTAGTCACATGTTCACACCGTCACAAAGTATCTCGCCCTCACAAATCAAGGTCTCCATTTACTGACCTACTAAGATATGAAGTAAAATGAAACTAAACGTAAAATTCAAATCCCTTCCCTTCCACTGTACGTACATTTTTGTTTCTGAAATCTTTGTTCATTCCACCACCAAAGACCAAAACCGCCCAAGAAACGTGGATATTGACAGACTGGTCTCAACAAGAGGCATAGATCCTCATGAACCCCCGCAGTTGCGTCTATGTCTCGCAGTTGGGTTATGTTCACGTTTTTTTCTCAGCAGTGAAGGGGTTAAAAGTGAGCAGTAAATATAGACCATAGCCCTCTTGACCACCCCCCCCCCCCTCCCCACCCGCCACACTATGCAACTCATGGCTCAGCATGCATTTTCAAGTTTTTTTAAAAGAAATCGAACAACTCGATACAAGACTTTCAGGGCTTTTTTTCCAACGGCGGAGCTTGTTGCGTATGTAGCAGGTGTTCTCGGAAAGCCAAGGGCTGCGCGCGGGAACTTAGCGAGGTAAAAATAGCTTATCCGTGACCTGTATTGCGACATGGCTTTGGGACGGCCTTCTATGTGCTGGGTACGCC
>BTPG01000001.1:175768513-175863513 GCA_036245525.1 Semisulcospira habei
GTCCACTTATCTATCTCTCCTCCCCCACCCTCCCGCCCCCTGTCCCGCAGCCCCCGCACATCCAGTTGCCATGACCTCCCACCTCTGCCTGACATGTGACAGTCGCCGGCGTGCTCAGACGAACACTCCTCACTTCCCCCCCCCCCCACCACCCATATCCCCCTCCCATCCCCACTTTAGTGTTGCCAATGATTAAAAAAATATTGCACTTCTTTTGCTCGTCAGTATATTTTTGTTAGCATCATTCTCTTGTAGCCACTGCCGAACTGTGCAGTGTTGTGTGAGAAAACCATGGTTTAAAGTGAGAAGGAGCGATTCCATGTACAATAAATACAATGCAACCAGCAACGTGCAGATTTTTTTTCCTCAAGCTAAAACTGAGATTCATATTACTGAGCTCAAAACGCATATAATGCAAATAATTATAACATAAAGCAATAACACATACATACAGTAGCTTCGCCGTGACACCGCATACGAACACTGTACGCAAAATGTGTTCTGTTGCGGTATTGTCTCAAGCCAATAGCTAGCCAAGAAAACAGTACACCATATTGCGCCATAAATAATAACAAACGGTAAGAAGACATGGAGATGAACTGTGTTGAATAGCAATAGTTGACTTCATTTCGAGTTTCACGTCACTGCGGGCGATGCATTCAGGACAGCTGCCACATTTTGGAACGATGATTTTAAGAAGAACATTGCAAATCTAACGTCAAAGGATTGTTCCTTTGACTACTGTGAATAACTCTGGTCTATGATTGCGGCTAAAACTTACATCATCACTGACTGTGCGCGCGAGAAAAGGCCTATTTCTGACATCATCACTGCATGGCTGCGTGCGCGAAGCAGAGGTCTATCTGACTTCATTACCAGGGCCGGACCTGGGAAAAGTCGATGGGGGGGTTACAGATTCAGTATAAAGCGAAGGCGCGAAGCGCCGAGCCTTCTAGGGGGGTCCGGGGGCATGCCCCCACCCCGGAATTTTTTTTTTCAAGGATGCAAAATGGTGCAATCTGGTGCAATCTGAGCCTTGAAAAAGCCATTTGTGATGGTCTGGGGACTTTGAGCTTTTTGAACAATCGAACTGACAAACTCTGGGGTACAAAAATTATCACCTGCCCCTCCCTTAAAAAAAAACACCCACACCCACACACACACACACACACACACACACACACACACACACACACACAAACATTTATTTATCAACAGAGATGTTTTGTATACTATTATTATTCACTACTTTTCGTTGATCGTTAACGGTATAAAGCTTTACCTTGTAGTTTATGAACATCAGGGCCCTGCTTTCACTTCAGTTCAGTCTTGCTGCACTAGGTTCCTCGGCATTAGTACCATTTGTGAATTGTATCTTCTGGCAAAACAGTTCACTGCCTCTTTGAAGTCAATATCAACATCCCTGTGCACTTTCAGTAAAGCAAGTGCATTGAGTCTCTGTTGCCCCATTGTAGAGCGCAGGTAGTTTTTCAGGTTGCGCAACTGACTGTTTGAACGCTCACACTCGGCAGTAGTGACAGGCAGGGTGCAAAGGTTCTTTAGCATGATGAACAGGTTGGGATAAAAATCCCTGTCACAGTGTTTCAGTGCTTCTGATGCCGTGGATGGGATGATAGCTGTCGCATTCTCAGCAGCACTTCGCCATTTGCAAACCCACCGTTGGTATTCTGCATCAAGGGTAGCGTTGTCTGGTAGGTCAGACTCCCACAACATTGCCAGTGTCTTCACCCCTTCTGGAACCTGCATGAAACCATCCTGGTTGTCTATTAAAGTGCTTGGCACCAGACAGAGACCATCAACTGCTAGGTCAGCATTTTTGAACCTCGAGTCCAATTCGGTTGACAGGTGTTCCAAGAAAGGAATGGCAATGCTCATCATCATCATCATCAGTCCCTTGCCCGAACTGGGCGTTGGGGGGACTGAAAGGCAGCAGCAACAGACAGTGCTCTCCACTGAGTTCTATTTTGGGCGGTGGCAAGCAAGTCTGGCATCTCGAGTTCGGTCCATTCTTTTATGTTTGCGACCCAACTCTTTCTCTGACGACCTCGCCGACGACTTCCTTCGAGAGTGCCTTGGAGGATAGTCTTGGACAAGGTGTTGTGTCGGGTCACGTGGCCAAACCAAGCAAGCTTGCGCCGTTTCACGGTTGCCAGAAGGGGTTCATGTGGGCCCACCAGGGAAGTGACGATGCTCCGTACATATTCGTTGGTCTTGTGCTCGCGGTACGAGATGCGGAGCAACTTCCTCAGGCACTTGTTCTCAAAGGCCTGGATTTTCTTTTCTGAGTCTGCAAGCAGTGTCCAAGTCTCACAGCCGTAGAGTAGAATAGACACTACGAGGGACTTGTAAAGCTAATGCTAATCTTGAAATATTCTTCTGGAGTGGCCGCAGGTTGGTTGTCACGGAGAGTCTGGCGGGATGCTTGACGAGGAACAACAACATCAGTTGTCAAAGCATTTGCCATTTTGCTGACTTCACCAAACCAGGCAACGAACGCTGTGTCGACATCTCTTCTAATAGAAGACATGCAGTTACTGACCTCTTTGATTTCCCTGTAGGCATCGACAACATCTTTTGTTCTTTTCTGGAGCTTCACTGTCAAGGGTTTTAAGTAACGCAAACAATTGCGGACGACAACGAATGCAACGAGGAAAACACTGCTGCTCAAGGTGTGGAGAAAGCCAGTTGCCTTGGTCAATGTCTCACTGTCCCAATTGTCACTGTCTTCACACATTTGTCCCAAACAGTCGTGAACAACCAGGAAGAGAGATGTGTAAACCTCCAGTGCTTCATGTTTTTCTACCCATCTTGTTCTGCACAGATCAACAAGCTTTGTCTTTGTCGTGTCAGGCTGAGATGCTTCGATGGTATCTTCAAGTTTTCGTTGTCTCTTTGGAGAGTTTGAGAAAAACAGTGACAGTTCCCTCAGTGCTCCCATCAAGCCGCATGCTTTTACAATGCAGAGACTCAAGCTATGGGAAGCACAGTGAAAGTACAGTGCTTTGTTGTTCCTTGCTTGAAAACGTGCCTGCACTCCTTTAAACTTTCCTGCCATGTTTGCGGCCCCGTCATAACCTTGTCCTCTAACATTGTTGAAATCAAGCCCCCACAAGCCCAGACACTCAACAATCTTGTTGTAAAGTGTTTCACCTGTGGTATCTCTGCACTGGACAAAAGCCAGGAACTCTTCACGAACTTTCAGACTTCCATCGACGAATCTCAATATAATTGAAAGTTGTTCCCAGTTTGAGCTGTCTGTGACTTCGTCAGCAAGCACGCTAAACTGTTTTGCTGCAATAATTTCTGCAAGAATCTTGTTGCGGATCTGATCACCAAGAACCTCTATCAGTCTGTTTTGTGTACTTTTTGAAATGTATGTGGCCTTCTTATCGCATGTATCTAGATGTTTCCGGAGAGTTTCATCTCCTGCATTGATGCACAGATTCAAAAGGGCATTGAAATTGCTTCTGTTCTCACTCTGAAGAATGCCATCATCACAGTTGCCCCTCAGAGCTAACCCCTGTCTTCCACACACTTCAACAATCCTGAAGAGGCTTGTCAGAACTTGTCGATTTGCAGCGATGTTTTCTGCATTTTTCTGATTGATTTCACTGGCGATGCTCTGCTCTGGTTTATCCATGATTGTCAAAAACTGCTCTCCATTTGCCATTGCATCTTTGTGGTATTGTAATAACGAGTGCTTTTTGATCTGATCACAGGCTTTATTCCAGTTCTTGCATGGCGTCTTCACAAACTTGCCCAGGTTTTCAGTAGACTTTGCAAATAATAGGCAATACTTGCAGTAAGCCCCATCCTCGAAAGGAGAATACACAAGCCAGGAGTACTTTTGCAACCACTCATGCTGAAATTTTCGGTTCTTGTTGTTTATCACTGTTGTTGGAAACTGAAAACCAGGTGATGGTCTCCAGTGTTACCTTAGAAGATGCTCCTTGTCACGGCTTGACAGTGAAACGACTCGCGTGTGTTTCTTGAAAACTTCACCAAAATCGATATTTTTGTTGCTGGTGATCTGAGAGGAGAAATCTGAAGAGTCAGAAAGCAGGCTCACATCAGGCTGGTTGGTCATTGGCATGGCAGAGGATTCAGAAAGCAGGCCCCCGGCAGGCTGATCAATGCTTGAGGAGGAGTCTGAAATACAAATAAAAGTTGGGTCTATGAGAAGTCTGAAATACTAAAACGATTGTGTGTGTACCTGTGAGAGAGAGAGAGAGAGAGAGAGAGAGAGAGAGAGAGAGAGAGAGAGAGAGAGAGAGAGAGAGAGAGAGAGAGAGAGAGAACAATGAACAATGAACAATGAACCTTTATTTTCCAACGGTAGAAGTTATTGGTAACAGGACCAGTTTTCAAACTTGCCGTTGCTACATCTACTACATAAGTGACATAGACATGTAAACATACACATACCACACACTGCTGCATGCACTGCTGCATTCGCTTACGCACGCACGCACGCACCACGCACATACACACACACATACCCACACACGCACTCAGGTACGCACGCATGCACATCACAACTCGCGCATGCACGCACGCACACACACATACTCATGTACACCGCAATTCAGTACGCATGCACACACGCACGAACACTCACACACACACACACACACACACACATACACACACACACACACTTACACACGCACGCACTAAGGCACATACGCACAAAAACAAACACACGCTCTCGGACACGCACTCCAGGCATTCCTACCCGCATACGCGTACGCACAAAAATATAAAATGAGTAAAAATACAAAGTAAAGCAATAAACAAAGAATCATTAAGTACATTAAAGTTCATACAGCAAGGGCAAATATGTATGCAGGTGCTATCTCCCCCCCCCCCCCCCTCTCTCTCTCTCTCTCTCTCACGCCGACACACACACACATACACACACACACAGCATGCACGCACGCGCACACACACACACACACACACACACACACACACACACACACACACACACACACACACACACACACAGAGTCACACATACTGAGAGAGAGAGAGAGAGAGAGAGAGAGAGAGAGAGAGAGAGAGAGAGAGAGAGATCAGAGAGAGAGAGAGAGAGAGAGAGAGAGAGACCTGCAACAAGATAATTACATTTAAAGCATATATATGTCTTCGTTTACACACTTCAGTCAAGCTTAGATATATATTTATGATCTGAAATAACAGCTTTTCCTTTTAGACCCCTCCCCCCAAATGATGGACAACATCTTTGCTACCTTATGACTCGTAGAGTCTTCTTAGGCTAATGATAGCCAATGGAACACACCAGTCATTTTGTTTAATATTAATTATTAAATTGAAACACTCAATCACGTATCAATTTCAGGTTGTATTTAATTTAATTTTTTTTTTTGAGAGGGGGGGGGGGGGCGGGGCAGTAAATTACTCACCAACACTGCTTTTACTTGTTCCCATGTCACTGTTTCGAACTCCACTGCCAGTGGTCTCACTTTGGGTTGATTTTTGTCTCTTTCGAGGAACTGCATCATCTGCCGTTTAGTAAAACAACTTTTATTATTATTATTATTATTATTATTATTAAAGGTTTTCTTATATAGCGCTTACCTGTAAACAGCTCTAAGCGCTTTACAATTTACTCAACAACAACAAACAAAAAGAAAAAAACAAAAAACAAAAACAATGACATAACATAAAAATTAAAACATGAAATTATCCTAAAAGCAACAACAAAAATGTAAAATAAAATAGAACCGTCTTTTCAACATCTTATATATGATTATGCATTGCAGGTGTTAACACGTCTACTACAATTTTATAATAATAATTTAATATAAAAAAACAGTGGTTTTCTGATTAGTTCTTAGCTTATTTTAAATTTCATCAACAAAAGGCCTAAGGGTGAATAATCTTATTTTGTAGCACGCTGTTCACAGGCATAGGAACTGTTAACAAATTTGCTGATTTTCAGCAGTTGGCAAAATTTCAGCACATTTTTATTTTCCATTTTATTATGTGAAAAAGGCAGTGGTTGGGATGCCGTCATGATGGCTTCTTGTCGTTCCAAAAACCGAAGTCGTCATGACGGTTTCGCACCCGGAAAGGCTATGTTGCCGTCACAATTGATGGCGACGCTGTCAAAGTGGTGTCAGATAGGCTATGGTTTCCATAGTCAGCCATCAAGACGGTTCTGTTCTGCTCTCCGAAGAGATTTACGTCACAATACATAGCTAGTAAGCTGCACTAGTGAAAACGATACCTTATAACTTAGCCCTTGGTTTTGTTATTGAAAACGATATTTTGCCGTCCAAAGATTTTTTTTTTATAAATATAAAAGCAATATTGATCATTGATGCCGATATCTTTATTCTTTAAATTGACATTTTTAAAGTTATATATCATAATACTTTGTGAAATAAATTTTAGGCTATGCATTACTTTAATTGTTACCTGTTTTGGTATTTTAATAAGTGGGGCTGTTTTATATCTATGATATTCATTATATGCAGCTAGTATCAGCTCCTACAGCATAGGCTACACTCACAGGAAGGAAGTACCGGCGCCATCGCCACGTGCTCATTTGAATCGAATTCGGAATGGGTGAATTTTACCTAGTTCTACTGACTACATTTCTTTTATGAGACAAAATTGGATTTAAAAATGTACCCACCTTCTGAAATGGAGCTTGATGAAAACCAGCATGACAGTCGCCTACTGCCATCATCATCTGTTTTTTTCAGTTTCGGCATTTTCGAGGAGACAGCAAAAGTGAAGTGTTGACCAAAGAAAATAGATCTAGATTTAAACTTCCCCCCACAAACCTTAATGACGTCAGACGTCTTTTCACTGATCTTTCTCGGAAAGACATGCACTGAAGGAAAGCAACTCTTTTGGGTACCTGGTCGATTCAACGGAAATCCATTTCAACGATGTTTTTGGATGATTCAACGATGGTCGTTTCAACGGATGTTCGTTACAACGAATTATCATAATTATCAACTTAGCGTCTTAATTAATCTTTCTAAAAAGTCGTTTTTTGGGGATTAGGGCTGTATCAAGGTGAAGGCGCTGGAAGAGGCTTGTGGCCAGAACAAGAAAATATGGCTGCATTTACTAATTTAGGGTTAGGGGTTGGGTTACTTGGTTGTTTCAACGGGAAAATGTTTTGGACGTTTAAACGGATCCCTTGAAATGGATTTCCGTTGAATTGTCTATAAATAACTCTTTGTGCCTTGGATCAAAAGTGACTAAAAACTGCAATGTTTTAAAAACAATAAAAAAATAATAAAACTTTGGAACTCCCTTTGCATAAAAAAAATTCACTGTTCTTTTTTTCATCCGGAACCCAGGTAACCCCCCCCCCCCCTGGGTCCGGCCCTGATTACTGACAGTGCACGAAGTAGATGTCTATCTCTGTCTTCAACTCAGTGATGTGGATTTACGCCTAATGTTACTGGATGGTGTTTTACGTCCTGACAGTGACGATAAATTTTTTTTTAAAAAAAACATCATGCGGTCCGTGGGGAGGTTCAGGGATGCGGTCACCTGACATGAAAGCAGGCCGTAAATCGATACACAACATGAAAATCGATTTTCTCAGCCGCGTCCTTGTGTCAGTGTTCGTCACAGATTGTTTCTGCGTGGTTAGGTGGCTGAAAGTTAGAACTTTGGTTATGGCAAACTAGTATATATTTTACACGTTTCACACAGCAGATAAAATTCTGAAGGTTTCCATGCCAGTCAAAGCGTGCCGACTTTGTTTGATACAGACAATGTAACACAACCTCAACAGCAGCAAGTGTCCCACATATTTCAACAATGAAAATATGCTAGAAGGACTGGGATGCGACTGTTTGGGAGGTGCTAGGGAATCTTTCCAAAACAAGTATCCTAACCCCTTCACAGCCGAAAAAGTAAACACTATACAACTACAAATGGCATAGATCCTCATGTGCCCCCGCAGTTGCGGGGCTCATGAGGATCTATGCCTCTTGTTGTAACGATTTTGTATCCAAGCTCCTTTGACGGTTGGGGATCTTTGACTTTAATAATAAATAATACAGATCTTCAAACCATAGTCTGCGTTCACAGGTACTTATTGGGCTAAAGCGGATAACTGTTAGCCTCGGGTAACACCTGGTGGTGGGAATGGTAGACGAACCTTGCATTGGATATCACTCAATATCAAATATCATCGCCTGGTGATCATTTCTCCCAGCGGCCTCTTGACCCCTATTGTCCACGCACTGTGTAACTGTTTGACTAAACTGTTTTGTGACTGTCCTTCCAATGGCGATTTTTTTTTTCTTTCTTGGTTTTTCTCGGTTACTTCTTGTAAAAGGTCGGGAAATATCGGTATGTATGCTTTAAACACTGGGCTGCAGCGGGTGGCCGGGAACTCTGACGACAATCAGCTGAGACGTGCTGCGGGAGATGGCCTCTCGTCTCTCCACTTTCGCCCAGAAATCCACACCGAGTTCCGGGAAGTTCGCGTCCATGCCTGGAAGGGCTACCACAATCTTCCTCTCCAGTCCTCCCACCCATTCTGGGTTGGACACAGTGATTTCGTTCGTGGAGGCAGTAGACACGGCCTCGATAGTACGTTCTAAGGGTGAGCCTGGCTTGACTGCAAAACGTGCTCGCAACACACACACTGGGAAACCCTGGCTGCGCAGACCCGTCATAAATCCGCAGGTCGAGTCAGATGATACGGCAGTGACGTCATCCTTGGATTCTGAACCGCGTTTGATGTCAACTAATGTGCGTTCGTCAGTGACGTCATTTGTCAGATTTGAACAAGATGTGACTTCCCGTTTTGTGGAATCAGTGGTTACGTCATCCTTTAGTTCTGAGCTACACGTGAGGATCATGACGTCACAAAAACGAAGTGGAGGAGGCCCTGCAGTAGAGCTGGAAGCATTGGTGTCACCTGCAAGGGATTTGGACACAGCGTCTGTGAATATGTTCAGACGAAAAACTTTTAACTGGCATTGATATGAAAAAAACATATATTTGAAAACCAATTACTGGCACAGCCTATCCGCTGTAGCAAAAAATCGCCATCCTGACCGATTTGTTTAAATAAGATATGTTCTTAACAAACATCGTTCTTATTCGAGCGCGTTCATGTAATCATAGTAGGTGCATTCGTCATCAGTTTGTTGTCTCCCCATGTATCAGCCATGACAGTTGAAGTGTTGCCTTCAAAGTCGCCAAGATAACCTGGCACCGTCGTTTAAGCTGTCGTGGTCTCTCGTGTTTGTGTTGTCTTAATCCGGCGATCAAAGTAAACATGAAACCCTTTGGGCACATTGGGTACTTTGACCTCCCTCAGGCCCACAAGATGGTCCGAACAGCAGATCCTGGCTACTTATAACTTATACTGTTGACATCGAGTACATTTCCTTCCTTTTCTCATCGCGCACCACCATTTGATCTTTGTATATTCCGCTTAATTTTGCAGTTAGGTGCCGAGCAGCCAACGGAGACTTGCGGATTGGCCAGCTGATTACAAATTACAGGTACTGAATTGTGCCTCTGGAAAATATACAATGGGGCATTTGACTCCATACAATGTGTGTGGGCCGACAGCACGACAATATCATTTGATCCTTGAAAGTACAAAATGTTCAACACTTGACAGAGTTTTTTACCTGTTAAGTATCGTAAATCCATGTTTAATATTTGTATTGTAATATATTGTCATCCCAGTGTAAAATGAACTGACTTGATTCTTGCAAAATATTAAAAAGCTGTAAAGTTGAGCTACTCCATGTGTTAAGCATTGTACGTGGTTGCAGTATGCACACGTGTTCTCCACCACTTATCCTAGTCACTGCTTGGGGGTTAAACTTTTTAATCGTTGGACATGTGTAGTCTGTACAGTGTTAAGCTTGTGGCTGTCATGGTCAATAATGTATACTTACCTCCTGCGCCGACGCCAAGGACTCGAAGCTTGGCGGCCACATCAACACCGCACTGGAAACATTGCATCGGCCAGTGTCCGCTGTGGTCAGGCCCTGAGTGGATCAGCCAGGTGACTTCCGGCCCATCGCACGGCGCATGGTACTTGCCCGTACAGTAGTCGTCATAGTCGCTGCTGGTTTGCACGCCAGGCTGCACGAGCCTGAGAACGGTTGGAGGGCACCTGAGCGGCAAGGTCATCTTGACAGGTCGCATAATTTCCGGCAGTTCGTCGTGAACCATGGAGGTTGCCCAAATGCAGGCGTCTGGGACTGCGGCTGTCAGTTCCGTGAACAAGCGCTTGAAGCGATCAATCGTTGTTGGGTTTTCTGTTGGATCAGTGATAGAAACGTTGCTGGGGGTAGAGTTCGGTGGTTTCATTTGTAAATGTACCCAGCACTTTTCAGAGTACCCTATGCGTTTCTATCCAGTGAGTCATTTCCGGTAGTTCTTGTAACCAGAGCGCACCCGTAATGGGTTGTTCGCCCATCGTGTGCAAATAATTGATTGATTATTAGGAAAGCTACACTTATTACTCTAAACACTCTTCAGTGTGCGTTTACGTTTCCTCGCAATAACTTGAATTTCTGTACTCTGACTCTCGCGAGAGGGTTCAGTCATTTTTGGGAGCAAAAATAACATGACCTGCGTGCCGGCTCCTTTCCACGCCTGTCCATTTGGGTACGTTGGGTACAATGCACCAGGTACATCGGTACGAGTGAAACCACCGAACCCACTAGACTGACTGGCTGAATGTAGGAGTTACTGACGTATTGAATTACATGTACTGACTGACTGACGTTGCGATCAAGCAGTCTATTGAAACAAACTATCAACAGTTACTATCAGTTACCTCGAGGGAGGGGGGGGGGGGGGTCCAACTTTTGTTTGGGACCTTCAACCTGATACAAAAGGCCTCCCCGACGCTAGACCTTGCTTCCAGAGGCCGAAAATCGAAAAATGGGGAGGACGGGAAAGGGGGGGGGGGGGGAGCGGTGGTGGGTGAATGGGGGTGGAGAGAAGACGCATCCGTGTTAACCCTTATCATTCGGAATACGCCAATGTGTGAAATAAGTTTGACTAAAATAGTCCAGAATAGCTTGGCGCCTATAGGCGCCAAGCTATTCTGGCACCACCCTTGAACTAATGTCATTGGTCTATATCCTTATCTGTAAGTACTATAATGTAGCTTGCATATGGCAGTGTACAAATTTGAAACTTTTAGCCTCAGTATGATATGGATTAAAATATCAATCGACCGGGGGGCGGGGGGGGGGAGAGAGGGGGGGGGGAGGCGTGTGTGAAAACTCGCCAAAGTATTATACGGAGGGGGGGTGGGGGTCCAAACACCCCAAAAAGGGACTTTGTTATAGCATTTTAAACAATTTTGGGTCGGGGGGGGGGGGGGTTGGTCCGGAAGCCCCGGGACCCCAGATCCGCCCCTGATAAACCAAATAACTCATCAACTAAATAACTTACTGGCTTACTGAATAACGACTGTCATGACCAACGACTCAACTCACTATTTTTCATTTCAAAAGTCAGTCAGTAGCAGACAAACATTTGAACTTATTGTCTACAATCATATCACGTAACAACCAATTGTCAGAGGACTTTTAACTCACTCCAGCGAACCGACTGACTACCTCACAAAGCGGAACCAAGGGAAGTAATCCACTGCAGACGAGACTGTAAACTCAGTTAGAACCCTTCTAGAAATCTTCTGAAAATAAGTCAGTTTCGCCATTAACTTGCAATAATAACTCACTTAACAAAATAACTAACTGTTGTTGTTGCTGCTATTGTTGTTGCTGCTTCTGCTGCTGCTGTTGCTATTGCTGCTGCTGTTGCTATTGCTGCTGCTACTGCTGCTGCTGTTGCTGCTGCTGTTGCTTCTGCTGCTGTATACGTGACTTACCTTCTTCCATAGTCGCATTCGTCAATGATGATGCAAAGTTTGTTCCCGGATGCAGCCGACAGCTGCGTCATTTCCGCTATAGCTCTGTCCACGTCCTCCTCCCCTTTGTAATAAAAATCGTAGCTGTGACGCTGAGGTGTTCCAACCTGCATGATGTAAACTGAAAGATCATATCATGATTTACTTCAACTATAAAGTAACCACTTAACTGCCAGCGGACACAAATTACATCTTGACAACTTGGCAAGAATCCGCTGTGCCCAAAAGACCATAATAACTCCACGCGTCCAAACATCATAGTACGCTGATTACACGACGTTAAACCCGAATAACTGACTAACTAATGAACTACCAAACTACCTAATGTACTAGTAACTAACCAGCTAACCAAGTGGCGATTTGGGCATTATACCCTTGAGCCGTGCGGTAGTTCCGACTGAATTACAGACCAAAACACCGAGTTGATTTACCTTGGTGTTCCCGGAGGCCACTTGAGATTCTGAAGACTGTGTTTCATTCAGTGAAGACAGTGTTTGCTTCAGCTGGTGATGTATCATGCAGGACACGCACCAGTTCCCTGCCAGACAAGTCAAGACATGTACGTCGAGACCCTGCTGCAGCCACACTAAACCCATCAGCACTGCCGACACAGTTTTCCCGGTACCTGGCGGCCCAGTTATCCACACGCATCTCGGAGCCTCGTTTAGGAGAGCCACCTGCAATTCCAATATAAACGCTTGCTGATCTATGATTTTGGGCCTGGCGGTGTCGCTGAAAATATTGGCCTGAAACTGACTCAAATTCTAATGTGTGCTATGCACAATTCACGGAACCTGCAAAGAAAACCTGCTGAAGTCGGCGAACAAGAAATTTGTTGCATTTGAAAATACTCATTATAACTTGTAAAATAGACCAAATTTTGTTATTTTTTTCAACTGCAGATAAAACATTGAACTTTCCCTTGTACGGTTTGACAATAATTTGCAACAGAATCGGATAAACAGGTGTGTTTTGAGGGGTTTCAAAACACAAGCCAAAACAGCAGCGAACACAAAGTTTGTCTCAGACAGTCATAAGATTCCATTAACTCCTAAACTACAAGATGTTTTTGAAATGTAACTTCAAAGTCTTCTAGTCTAAACTACACGATGTTTCTTAATCTTAACTTCAAATTTTGTAGTCTTACTTCATCGCGATCATATTTGATTAAAATTGTACTTGCAGCAGAAGAGAAATACGTTTATCAAAGATCAGTTTAAATAAGTCTTTTCGAAGTAAAACATGTCTGCTGTAAATCTCCATGTTCGCCACATTGTAAACGCCGATATCTCCGCAACCTATTGGTATTTTCTTTCTCCAAAATGTTTTTCGGAGAGTGTATTGCTTCAACTGTGCATTGCTTCGATTACGGACTGAGAGATTAAGAAGTTTTGAAAATGACTTGATACTTTCAGCTGATCTGGTTTCTAAATAACATGAATCCTGCCGATACTCCGCTGCGACTTGGTCCAAACTCACAGACCAGAGCACAGATGGAATCAAAGGGGTGAGGTAGAAAAGAAGTCTCATCTTGGAGTGCTCTTCTGATGACAGTTCAAGTCACAGTTCGTCAAAGTTCAAGAGTGCCTTGACTTCAGCTGTGATTCTGGCATCTTTGTTAACTCACTCCCAAAGAGCACCAGTCATCCAAGAAACATGGATTGAAAATGGCGTCAGCAAGAGGCAAATATACTCATGAGCCTCAGCAGTAGCAGGGGCTTATGAGGATCTATGTCTCTTGCTGTTGGTTGGTGTTCAGTTTTTCGGCAATGAAGGGATTAAGAATATGTGCAAGTTGGCACGCGCGTCGGTGACCAAATCAGTCCCAGCCTAACTCCTTCATTGTCAGGAAAATCTGAACAAAACGAAATTGCAAGAGGCGAAGAACTGCATATGCATCTTGCATTTGTGTTGTGCGCGTTGATGGAGTTAACCTGCTCTGGAGTGAGGACGATCTGTGTCATCCTCTCGCCGACTAGGGACACGGCCTCTGATTCAGTGCGGACCTCTAGGCGAGGCGGGTTGGTACAGTGGACGTAGATGGCAGTGGCCGGTCCGCACAGTCTGCACAAAGTGGGTTGGGTTCACTGCACGGTCAAGCACAGCTCAGTGTAGTGATTTACTAGTAGTCAAGCCTTTTTTGTGGCATGAAAACCCAAACCATTCTCCAACTATTATTTTGGTCTAATACACCAGTTCACAGAGTTAAACAACAGACCATACTTTGAGCATTTTGTTATTCAGTTAAATTTTCGGGCTTATCCGTAATGTGGAAGGAGATATAGAAATGAAAACGCTACCAAATATATTTAGGTGCCTGAAAACAAACTTAGATATGTCTTTTCTTGCTGTAACAGACCTGCAGAGATCAGACCCCCTTCATTAGACGCCTGACGCAAAAGGTCATCGGGCCGACCTCGGCTGCCGTTGCCGGCCCGCGCACGGCCGTGCGCGGTCGAACGGCGGCCGGTGTCGGCCCGATGACCTTTGCGCACTGGGGAAGTAGAGCCACAAGGTCCGAAATCAAAGATCAGGACACACACACACTGACCTGGAAATGAGATCCACGTACACATCCTCCGACATGTGTGGATCCCCAGTGGTTCCAAAACGGAGCTTGAACCAAACGTTCAGCTGGCACAAAACGTCCTGCGTCACCTTCCAGGGAGTCTTGTAGTCCGAGAAATCGTCCGAACAAAGGCAGAGTCGCACTGCTTTCTCTCTGCCCCGAGATTGAAGCGCCTTAGCTAGGTTCTGCACAGCACATGAACATGTTTTAGATGAAAAGACTAATAAACAGATTAATTAATTAATTAAAGACGTGGGAAAGAAAGAATTCAGGAGAATAGCCGAGAAGCAAATATGCAAATAAGAAAATGTGGGGCTTTTTTTTTTCCAAAGAAACACACAAGCAAACAAAAATAAGTCCAATCAAATGGCTGCAAGTATAAAAGGGTTGACCAAATTACGGTGAGGCGACGCAATTCGTTAGTAACTTTGTTTGGTATACAACAGACAGAAAAATCGGTTAATTGTTTATAGTGTCTCCATTCCAGATGCTCCTGGCATGTCTTAAAATGATGCTGCATAAATGGACTAACTTAACATTTAATTAAATACGAAGTTTAAAAAGGAACACTTGTCTTATAATGATAGACTTTTCTGTCCTTTTTATTTTTCCTTGGCAAAGTACGTGGTCTAAAAGGACTACTCATTTGACTTGTTAAAAGAAGGGTAGGAAAGTTTTAGTTAATCTAAGAAAACCTCCCGTAAGAATTTTCATCGTGAACTTCAGCATTCACGCTGTATTTTGTTGTAAATCGGTTTAACGAGTTGTGTGCTGGTGTGTGATCAGTACTTTTCGACCTAGAGTCTATATTCGTTGATCCAATATAGAAGAGCAGCACCCAATTACCTTTTTTAGATTCCCGTCAGACTTGAGGATCTGCTCCAGCTCCCCTCTCGTGACGTAGGGCAGAATGAGAGTGGTGTGGACGCGAAGTTTTGGTGCCAAAGTCTGTGTTATTGTCTCCATGGTGTTCTTGCTCCTTTTCAGCTGCTCGACAGCCCGTCGGATCTTGGCCAGTATGTCCGCATCATCCGTTTTCTCACCCACCTTGCTGGCCAGCCCAACGGATTTGATTTCACCCACGCAGAGTCCGTGGAAAGGATGCACGATGATGACGTCAAAATCTCCCTGGGGCAGCGGCGGGCGCGGATTTGATTTTTTCAGATAATCTATAAACTTCAGGTTAGAGATGATAAACATGGCCTCGGGATGACGACATTTTTCGACAGCTTTCCGATATTTTCGAGAGCTTTCAAACACTCAAGCACGTGCTGCTGGACGAAATCATCTCGAAAGTCCGATGGTTGGAACTGTGTTTGCCATATAATGGTCTTGGTGGTTGGGTGGACAGTACCCGTACTGCTCTGATGCGTTTGATCTGAACTTGCAGACTGAGACTGAGATGAAGCACACTGAGTTGTTTGGCCTGGGTTTGACTGCACTAATATGCTTGGCTTGGACGGACATTTTTTTTCTGGTTTTGCTCGTGTCCTTTTGCCTGAACTTGACTGTGAGACTTTGTTGGAAGCACACCGAGCTGAGTGTGAACCGTACGCAGTTGTCTCACCTGGTGTAGACTGAATTGTTTGGTTTGAATTTGCACCCAGCGTTGCTTGGATTACGTCAAGACTTATTGGGCCTGAACTACGCTGAGCTGCTTGTGATGCGGTCTCAACCTCTGGTTCTAACACCAGCACTTCACACCCAGCAATGGACTCGGGTCTGTAGGGCACGCGGTTAAAGTAAACAGGAGGTAC
The DNA here is from genome assembly GCA_036245525.1 of Semisulcospira habei. Taxonomy (NCBI): domain Eukaryota; kingdom Metazoa; phylum Mollusca; class Gastropoda; family Semisulcospiridae; genus Semisulcospira; species Semisulcospira habei. Next base: position 175,784,775 of record BTPG01000001.1, read on the forward strand.
ACAGTATACCTCTGTGGTTAGGTTTGGGTACCAAGTCTGTGTCTGACTCCGCCATAATTCTTCCGGACTTGACTGGGGGGTTGATGGTTGTGCCTGGGCATTGCTTGAACTTGTTTGGCTTGGACCTCTACACTGAGCTGTTTGGCTTGGGCCTCCACACTGAGCTGTTTGGCTTGGACCTCCACATTGAGTTGTTTGGCTTGGACATTCATACTGAGCTGTTTGGCCTAGACGTCCACACTGAGTTGTTTGGCTTTGACCTCCACACTGAGCTGTTTGGCTTGGACCTCCACACTGAGCTCTTTGGCTTGGACCTCCACACTGAGCTGTTGGCTTGGACCTCCACACTTAGCTGTTTGGCTTGGACCTCCACACTGAGGTATTTGGCTTGGACCTCCACTCTGAGTTTGGTTTGGACCTCTAAATTGAGTAATTTGGCTTGGGCCTCCACACTGTAATGTTTGACTAGGACCACCACATGGAGTATTTTCGTTTGGACCTTCACTCTCAGCTGTTTGGTGTGCACCAGAATGAACTGTTTGACTTACACCAGACTGAAATTGTTGGCTTGAACATCCATGCTGAGTTGTTTGGCCTGAAAATCCACGCTGTGTGTTTGTGTGTGAACCTCTTGTCTGGGATTTTTTGTTCGGAGCCTGAGACTGTAGCAAACACGATTAGAGCCGTGTGTGAGTATATTGTATCTTATGCAACATTCATACGGTGAATGTGTTGGTGCTTTTAACTCTTTGCGTGTCGGTAGCGGTTTTTGTCGCGATGATTCCTGTAGGAATCATCGCGACAAAACCGCTACCGATACGCAAAAGGTTAATGAATACAGAAGCCTAAAATATTTCAGAATAATAGTCAAAAGTCTTATAGTAAAATTATTTGTAGGGGGTGGGGGGAGGGAGTGAGAGAGGTGGGGGTGTTAGGTACGAGAAAATCCATAATTAACTGTGTGGCTCTTCTCCCCGTAGCCTTTTCAACTATTTTATATCGCAGGACTGGGAAGCAAGATTTGGCACCGAGAGGCCTATTGCGACAGGTTGAAGGTCCCAAACAAAAAGTTGGAACAACCAACACCACCACCACCACCACCACCCAACCGCACCACCGGAGGTAACTGATCCGCCTCTGGTTCAGGAGATACGGTCAAGGCCACCCTGAGTTGATGCCACTGAAATATGATGAAGATGATACCGTAGTGTGAATGCCGGACTGCACTTAGTTCATGCTGATCACAGACCAAGCAGGTGAGGTTAGCGCTTGAGGTGCAGGACTAACGGCCGGGGATCTGTTTCTGTTTGTCAGTAAAGCGCTGAGTAATTGGTATGTATACTTAGTTCATGCGTGTGTTATGACTGTGGTAACGATGATGTTGATGACCAATGCTCACGATGAATATGATCATCATCAGCATCGTCGTCGTCGTCGTCAGCATTGTCATAATCATTGCATGTACTATGATACATTTACAGCCCCTAACAGAACGTGAGTCAAGTTTTTCAATGGCTATAGTCCCTACGAAGACGAGATGCGCTTGGAAGTTTCCTCTGAGCCGGACTAGATTCAGGTTCGTGAGACAGATCGACTATGGTATTTTAAGGTTGGTGCCAGTATGGCTTGGCGCCTAGAGGCGGCAAAGCTAATCTGACACCACCCTTGACATTATTGGTCGATCCGCATTGTGTTATAGTGTGTTAGGGCTTACCGGGTTAACTTGAACTCACTTCTGCAAGGGACTGCACTGATTGGTGTTATGCAATCGTATATTCTCTGCACTGATACACGCCTGCATGATGCTCATGAGTCAGTAACCTGAGCTGGAACTTATACATACCATCACGACTCGTCAGTCAACGTATTGTTGTTTCACTGACACACCATTCATTCTGCCGCCTTGAATTGTTGTCGTATTTTGACGACACTCAGGTTTTCAGTTTTCAAAACTGACGCCATCCCTACTGAGAGCCTTTTGCGTACTGCCGGTGATGTGGCTTGATCTCAGTAACATATAGTAGTAACCGGGCGACTTCCTTCAAGTGTAGTCTGGCCTGCGGCCTGCTAGATCGAACTGTGAACATGGCGCGGGACAATAGTAATACACACTGACTTCGTGTCTACACAACACCGTGCCTCAGTCTAATTGTCAGTTCCGTATATTTTTCTCCACTGATGCCGCAGCGTCAGTGTGAAATCAATGGATCCTTACGCCGTGGCATGAGACTGAAACGCACGCCGCACAATGAGCACAGCATCGTACGATAGGCCGGTACTAATTATTATCATAATCAGATAGCCTGCATCTCTAGAACATCTATCTACCTCTGTCGAAACTCTACGCGTCGACACGACTATTTTAAGGACGTTGTCTGTCCGGCGCTGAGTGATTCCTCTTGGTTTGTGTATATTTTAAGGACGGGAATTCCCACTACGCCGACGCATAACCAAGCCCGGCGACCGCTGAAAAAAGTGTCCCGATATCGAGGCACCAGATTCTCACGCGCCCCAGCAGCACTTCTTGTTAGGACGGGCCGTAATCAAGTCCGGCGAACAGTTACAAGTCTGGGCACATCAGTGATTCCCCAGATCAGCGGTCACAGTGAGAGCAGGACTGAAAACTGAACTCTCACGGCTTCAGTTCAATCAGTCGGCGGAGACACAAAGAAAAAGTACATGATCCAGTATAAAACCAAGTGCCTACCATATGCTGAGGATATCAGTACAAAGATCTTGCCAGCCAGACTGAATTTATATATCGATCAGGCACAGATTCGAACGGCTCAGAACGACGGATCACAGCGGTCTGCAGGAACGGGAAATCCCATAATTCTCATTCGCAGAAAAAAATCAATTTAGGCCTACTGAGTCATGAAAAGCACAGCCGAGCAATAGTGAGCCAGAGAGTGACTGACAGATTGTCACGAGACGGCTGCACGGGTGTGTGCTTGTGAGAATCTATGCCGGCCTCTTGAATGTGCGTGGGACTTGTTTACTGAACATCAGTATGGTACTTTTGAGACATGAGGTACACATAGGTCGAATTTCGGCTTTTCCTGAAAATAGTTCTAGTCATCACCATGCTTGCGGAGGCACTAGTTGAATGCAGTGCAGTTTTCCTCCCTTCAATAATCGATCACATCTTATTTCAGTACACGCGAGGAGATATTTAGCTGGGACATTGTCGTTCAATCACATCTGTTTTTGTGTCACGGTGCTTAACCCCTTTCCTGCCACTGTACGTATACTTTCTTTTAGAAATCTTGGTCATTCAGCGACCGAAAGCCACAACCGTCCACGAGGAACATGGATACAAGAACTGGTATCAGCGAGAGCCATAGAGCCTCATGAGGTCCCGCAACTGCGGGGGCACATGAGGATCTATGTCTCTTGTAGTTGGGTCATGTTCGGTTCCTCGGCAGTCAAGGGGTTAAAAGGCGAATCTAAGTTGGCGGCGTAGGCCCGGCGAAGTCATCAGTGAGTGGGCACAACCCAACGTCTTGGAGCGTGGCTCAACTTTAACTGATTAGTAGCGATATTACTTTATGTTATATGATTATGCTCATGAAAGAAATGACGTGGTTGACCTAAAAATAGCAAATGGCATCACCACCTGAAACCTGACTGCTAATCCGCTGACGTCATTGATGAGTCGCTGCCTTGTTGCGGGTAGTTTTCACAACTGACTGTCACAGAAAAACGGCCACTGGTCATTTATTAGTTAGGTGTCACTGAATAATGTGCCGATATAAACTCTACCGTTGCAGTTAGTTTTTTGTGAGTGTAACGATTTTACAATTTGCTTACATTGTCTAGTTCCTGTGTACCGCTATATGATATACTGAGCCCAGCTGCCTGTACGGAGGTTTCTCCTGGGGGATTTCCAGACTGTGGGTACCGTTATATAGCGGACAGTCGCATTAACTCATTCTACCCCAGACACACCACAGCAAGATAAGGATCGACCATGATAGTTCAAGGGTGATGTCAAAATAGCTTGGCGCCTATGGGCGCCAAGCTATTCTGGCATCACCCTTGAACTATCATGACCGATCTGTGTCATGCACTGCAATGCAGTCTTCATAGAACAACGGCAAAATTTGGGAATTTCGGTCTTGGGGTAGAATGAGTTAAACCTAAATCATTTTTTGTTGTTGTTGTTTTTTGTTTGTTTGTTGTTGTTTTTTGTTCCCTTGTTTGTCTGCTCGTGTGCTTGTTTCGTTGTTTATTTGTTTGTTTGTTTTTTGTTTGTTTGTTATTATTATTATTATTATTATTATTATTATTATTATTATAGTAGTAGTAGTAGTAGTAGTAGTAGTAGTAGTAGTATTGTTATTATCATCATCATTATTATATAGAAAAGTATGATAAAGTACGATTTTCCTTTTTTATTTAAAATAAAAAACCGTCAAAACAAAAGCCGTTAAAAAGACACGTGATTCCAAAATTTACAATGGCACAAAGCATGAAAGTTGACAAAATGAGAATTGTACATAGGCCACTCGACTCAAATGAAGACAGTACTTGTTTCTCTCATAGTTACCACCAGCATTCAACCTCACTCACACAATACTACAATAGCAACCTTTCAACTGCCAGTCGACATAAGATTTCTGGAATAACTGCCCAAAATCTTTAACCGTCGCTACGTTTCGCCTCTTACTATGTCGTCGCGAGAAATCGCAGCAGTCCATGTCAATTGTATGGTGCAGTTTCTACCCACGCCGTACTAATGCCAATGAATGTCAGCGTTACATACTACCTTACACGGACTTACTATCTTAACTTCTTTCATCCTGATACAATATTGCTTCAAATAAATTTGACTATGATAGTTCAAGGGTGGTGCCAGAATAGCTTGGCGCCTGAAGCGCCAAGCTATTCTGGCACCACCCTTGTACTAAAATGGTTGATCTATCTCCTAATCAGTAATGTAGCCTCCACCTTACTATATGCACATTTTTTAAAAAAATCAGCCTCATGATGTAATGTTTTAATCGCGCGTCATGTTGTGGGTAGAATGTTTGATAGAATTCGCAACATGCAATCGATGCGGCGCTCTCTACATAAACTGTGTTGTGTATTTCCTACCCAGGACGCACTGACAAAGGACGCCAATTTACATCTTCCTTATTTAACAAAATTATAATTAAACATAAGTAGATTTTTAAATACAGAGGCCCAAGTGCAACTTGTACACTTCTACCGATTTGGTTTACAAGATTTACAACGATAATCGACTTTTAAAAAAGATTTACCTTTTCAAGTTTTTTTAACGGGGCAGGGGGGAGGTTCCGGGATCTTTGGAACCCCCCTCCCCTGCCATCCTTACCCCATCCTACCACCCCACCCCACCCCCCCCACCCCCAACCCCACCCCACCCCCACCCACCACCCCAGCCCGCTCCTGGAATGTACAGGCGACAATTGCAGAAACTAGCTATGTTTCTACCCACAACGTTTAGCGAGGGTTAATGGAAATTATCCTCCTCCATCCGTGGAACACAGATAGAGTTTAGAACCGACAGAGACACTGACAGAACGTCAAGAGCATGTGGTAAGTGTTGACAGATTGTCGGCAATGAAAGGGTTAACACTTCCTCTTCGCTGCCGAGACACTGTCAACGCGGTCCGACTGCAAGAGGCATAATTCTATCTGCAGGTCTGGAGGCCTGATCTGTGCCTCTTGCTGCACTAGCTGACCCCACATTGAAGCCATGTTGGTGGGACTACGGAGGCTCTGTGGCGCTGAATGAATACAGACAGATTTCAGGGACAGTCGGCTGGCAGTGAGGGGACGTGTGGCACAACAGCCCGTTAACAAATTTTGGCCTCGACACACTACAACAGGAGGTGGGATCGGTCACGATAATTCAAGGGTAGGGCCAGATTAGTTTGGCGCCTGATTGCGCCAAGCTAATCTGGCACGACCCTTGAATTAGCATGGTTGATCCACCTCCTGGAACTGTTACATACTCGTTAAGTGACACTTCACAATTTGGGAAATTTGGGAAATGATAATTCTAGTCTTTAGCTGAGAACTTCAAAATTGGGAAATGCAGCCTTGGGGTAAAATGGGTTAAAATAGTGACTGGGGAAAGGAAAAACCACGTGGGCGGTGAACGTTTGTTGTCACTAAGCTCTCTACTAAGTTAGCCCAGTTGCAGGAGATGGACCGACCATGATAATTCAAGGGTAGTGATAGATTAGCTTGGCGCCTCATGGCGCCAAGCTAATCTGGCACTACCCTTGAATTATCATGGTCGATCCATCTCCTGCTGTTGTGCGTCGGGGATAAGGGGGTTAACCTCCAATGCCCGCCAGTGAAACGTGAAGCCCATCACTGCCGGAGCAAACAAAACACGCGAAACTTCTTTTCCCAACTTTGTTCCGCAACGCAAGCTCCACGCATAGTTCTGCCGACAGGCCACAGTCTGACACACCGTCGACAATCCATACTCTGACACACTGCCGACAGGCCACACTCTGACAGTGACACTGCCGACGGGCAGAACCATACGTGGAGCGTGCGTTACAGAACTCGGTTGGGAAAAGAAATTACGCGCGCGCGGACCATAGCAATCCAGGACATCTTTGCTGCCAGCTTCATTCAGATCTGTTTGTGACAGGCACACCGGGTTAACTCACTCACAGCGAGCGGCATCCGGATGCGGCCCGCCGCTATTGAGCTAATCGTAGTCACTACACACGCCAAGGTTTCACACACAGCACACAGTCAGTAAGCACATGGACATCGCGCCCCACCTCGGGCGGTGCTGGTCGGCTTCGGCCACCAGCGGTTAGTACCGGCCCGAAAGATCTTTTCGTACCGGTCGTAGCAGATAACCGAAAAGGGGTTAACCCATTTAACCCCTCGGCCACATTTCCAAAAGTTTGGAGGTATCAGCCATGATAATTCAAGGGTAGAGCCAGATTAGCTTGGCGCCGTCAGGCGCCAGGAATCTGGCACTACCCTTGAAGTATCATGTTCGGTCCATGCCCTGCAACTGGTTTATAGCCGTTATCTGGGAAATGCGGAAGTGGGGCTAAATGGGTTAATTTACTGGAGAGCTTGGTAATCTGACACTACCATTGAATTATCATGGTCGATCCATCTCCTGCTGTAGTGCGTCAATGGCTAATGGGTTAATGTCAAACCAAAGAGGAAAGAGATCCATCATTCATCCAGCATCCATCTACAGCGCCTGTTTTGCTAGGCATGTCTTGCAGAAGAGCAGTTTGCGGAGGATTTTCTTGCACTCCTTCCTGAACCTCAAGCTGCAGAAGCCGTAGATAAAGACGTTGGCCACGCTGTTGAGGAAGTAGGAGCGGGCGCAGAGGTTGTAGGCGATCAGCTTGCCGGTACCGGCGCCGGTCAGAAAGTCCTTGTCCAACGTCCGTATCAGCTTAACCACGATGTGCGGCAGGAAGCTCACCACGAACACTATGGAGATGAAGCACAGCATAAAGGTGGTTTTGCGCGTGCGCGAGTTGATGACGGAGTCCGCCGAGCTCTTCTTCCGGATTCGCCTCATGAAGGACGGCGTGCGGCTGGATTTGCGGCGGGGGAACGGCTCCATGGGGAAGGTGGGGGAGGAGGGGAATGTGGGGGATTTAGGGCACGTGGGGGAGGAGGGGAATGTGGGGAATTTAGGGCACGTGGGGGAGGAGGGGCTGCATGGGAGGGAAAATACAGATGCAGTGTTGCCTCCGTTATGGTTGGCCTCCTCGTCAGCCATAGTAGCGTCCACATCTGTGTTACGTCGCTTGACACTTCCGTTTGTATTACACCGCTCGGTGTCTCCGTTTGCGTTACGTCCCTTGCCGCTTGTGTCGTCTTCTCGCGAGCATGATCGGTGCGACATGGAGTTGTCGTCGTGTGATAGGTCCCGCCCCGCGTCACGGTCCGACGCCTCCAGCTCGCTCAGCGTGCTCCTCCGCTTCCTGTCGCCCATGTGCAATAGCGTCTTGCGGAACTCGCCCTGCCGGTAGATCTGGCGCGCGATGAGCGTGTAGAATACGATCATGGCCACGAAGGCCGTCAGGAAGACAGCGCCCAGTAGCAGGTTATACGCCAGCGGGATCTTCGTGTGCTTGACCATGTCGCTGGTGGAACATTCTCTCCCCGTGACGTCACCAATCTTCGTGGCTTTGTGCATAGTGCCGTACACCACGGCAGCGGGCCACGTGACCAGCGACGTCAGCACACACACACCCAGCACGTGGCGGCGCGCGGATCCGCGGGACTGTGAGGCCTTGAGCGGGGTGCAGATGAGGCGATACCTGTCCAGTGCCACAGTGGTCAGCATGATGCCTGACGCGATGTTGGGGAAGGTGGCCACGAGGCGCGTCACGCGGCACAACACGTCACTGCTGTAGTTGTAGCTGTAGCGCAGGTCGTACACCTCACTTGGGATCGTGCAGCAGCAACTGATGAGGTCAAACACGCCCAAGGTCACGATGGCCGTGCGGGACCAGGTGGCCTTGAACTTGGTCCAATAGATGTACACGGTGAGCGAGTTGCCCAGGACGCCAGTCAGGAGGAACACCCCATACAGCACCAACACCGGCAGCAGCTCCAGTGCGCGCTCGTCGCTCAGTGCCTGCAGAATGGCCTCCACGTCCTCCACGCTCGAGTTGTCGACTGCAACGGAGGACACCAGCGTGGAAGGCGTGGAGAAATATATAAAGTCTTCAGTACTCTCCCGTGCGGAAAAGTCCTTAATTATCTCCCTTGTGGAAAAGTCCGCAGTTGTCTTCCTGGTGTGAAAGTGTGACGTAATCTCCCGTGGGGGAGCGAGGCTGATTCCCTCCTCTGTGCTGAGATCCATGGCAAGTGGGTTGAGAGTACTGTGGTGATGAGCGCTGTGGTGATGAGCACTGTGGTGCTAAGCACTGTGGTGTCAGCCCGGACAAGCCTGCTGGTGCCGATCACGCGTCAGTGTGGACACAAATCTGGAACAAAACATAAAACTGCATGTGTATCCAGTATGGAAAAGACTCTTGGGCCGACGTCGGCCCCAGTGGGCCCGCGCACGGCCGTGCGCGGGCCAACTGCTGCCGACGTCCGGCCTAGGGTCCTTTTCTTACCGGTAAAGCCTTGAAATACTGGTCAGCCTCAGTATATTACACGCACAAGATTGCCGTGAACTCAGGTACAAAGCGGACAGACCTGGGGTCACCAAGTGGATACTCTGTGAGCGAAAGATCACATCATCCTTAGTTGTGGCACAGTCTTCGTAGCCCAGCTAAGGCAGATGGCGGTCTGAGGGCCATTTGCTTACTTGGTCTTTTTGCAAATCAGCCTCAGCCACAGTGTATGCGCATAGAGCTGTTCAATGATATGGCGCTTATAAATAATCTTCAATGTTATAACAACAGTAATAATAATAATTATTGTCTTCTTTCAGTCTCTTTACACTTTTTCTCATTGGCCTGGCTCTATTTGCTTTTTTTACCCTGGTCGTCCGTTCTCAAGCAACGGGAGTCCCCTTGTCACATGTTACCAAGGTAACATTTGATAAGCAGATTCCCTTATTGAATGTAACGATGACAACGTTACTCGCTGAGCAAAGCTTTCTCCCCTAAATGAATCTTTGGCCAATCATAATCTCGGTACACACACACCTTAATCTTCATTCAGTCAACCCTCTAAACAAAAAATATGCCAATAAAAATTAATTTTGGGAGCTACACAACAAAAAGATCTATGCGTAGGTGTTCTGTGACACCGCTGGTACCAGTTTCATACAAAACATAACTGAATAATTCGATAAATTAGATAATATCAACGACAGGAAATTCAACCGAAGCGAACGCCCTATCACGTACTGACTGTATTCGAAACGGCGAAGAGACAAAAAGCTGGATAAATTAAAATTGTGGGGGTTAAGCAACAAAATAACTTCATGCACGCGATGTGTTCGACTTATAATACTAATTTTATACAAAACAATGACTGAAAATGTGTTAAATTAACAAATACCTGAAAGAGAAATTCCACTCGAAAGCAGTTCGCGCGAGGTTGTTTACTGCCAGTCAGAAGAATGTAAAATTACGTCCCCTGAATCTCTACGTCACACTAAAAGTTTGGGGTCCTTTCAAGTGTATACTTCAAGCTATTCGTTTTTAAAGTTGAAGACAAAATCGTTGTATTACGAGTTAGGCTTGCCAGTGGTTCTTGTCGCCTCTCGGGTCCGGCCAGGAGTGTCAATTTTGGAGGAAAGAGTCTCGGGCTCCGACATTGACACCCCCCCCCCCCCCCTCGACTGAGGCGACAAGAACCACTGGCAAAGCCTAACTGGTAATACAACTAATATTATTATAATATGTAATAACATAATAATAATAATAATAATAATAATAATAATAATAATAATAATAATAATAATAATAATAATAATAATAATAAAACAACGATATTAGTAATAATAATAACTAGTAGTAGTAGTAGTAGTATTTCAGCACCACGTCATAATGCGAACACAAATACCGCGGTGTGACTGTATCAGTTTTTGGCTCCCAGGACTGAATGGCGTCTTGTATAAAGCAAACAACAACCACAACAATAAAGTATCGAGGAGGGTGTTGGTGTCGTCTGTACAGTGTGGAGTTGGAAATCAAGTTCAGGAAGGTAAGTCAACTTTCACATAATCAAAATCAGCGTTAACCCAATCAACGCTGACAGAATACTAAGTCTCCGTGAGGTAGTCTTCGCTACTTGCACGGCGTTATATCCCCAATAACTAACAATGACACAGTTCACAAGGAAATGTAACCAACATAACACAGCTAAAGGCTGGTGTGCCCAAAATACTGGATGACATAATGTGTCAAGAGAAGAGCCCAACGAAGAAAGAAATAAGCTTTACGAAGCGTGCTTCTGTCTTCGCTGGATTCGTGTCTGTATCTTACAGGCTTGGCAGTCACCCTGTTGGTCAAGCTTTTCCCTGAAGTGTCAGCATCATGGGGTATTCGGGAATTTTGACCTCAGAATTCATTGTGTTAGAATATGAATGCAGGAAGTGAAATGAGTACTGGCAAAGAGATGTGCCATGGGCAGTTATCACCAGTGCGTGAAACAGTGCGGAAATAGCATCATCTATCGCACGCTTTGTCAGCAAAAGATTTGCTTGTGATATTTCGCACTATGTGCTGGTGTATTCCCTAGATAGTTATTCACTCGGGGAGTACACCACAAGTACACTTCTATTCAAATGAGATGCTTAGCATCTCATTTGAATAGAAGTGTACTTGTGGTGTACTCCCCGAGTGGGTCTATCCGGGGAGTACACCCGCAGAAGGTACGGGACCCCATCCAAAATGTCCGATTGTCATGCAGAGCGTCTATCTTTTCGTTTGCATATTTGTCCCCAAGATAATTGCAGATAACTGTATACATGCGCCACCTTACCTGCAAGGGCTGTCGTCAACATACTGCAGCGTGTGTCCAGGGAACGTGAATCATTGCATCTTGTTTATCAGTGTCGTTCATTTTTCAACACACTGCCGTCTAGTGAAGCCTTGCTCTACACCAGCAGCGTGTTGCGCGTCAGTTTGCCCTTTAAGGATTATGACACTAGTGATGAGTAAAGGACAAAGGTCACTCCTGATTCAGCCCATGACAGCATTCAATGACTCAGTTTGACGGGCGGGCAGGCCTCAACTCTATTAGACCTACTATGCACAGGCATCCTGTCGAGACTGAGACGCGTTTTCATGATGTTTGAATATATAAATTACAGTACTAATTTCTTCTGGTTACTGTCCCTGATCACTCTTGTGCCAAGGGACTAAAAGCTGAAACATAGACTCTTTCTCTCACTGTCAAAGAACATCACGATGTACGATGTATGTCAACGTGCAATGTCCATCTCTGCAAGTGTTCACTCTCCTCAATGAGCGATCTCAAGAAGAGAGATTGACTCTTTGCCTACTAAGTAACTATTTCTGTATTATGTAATCTGCCACTAAGCAGTTCTGTTAACAGTTCATTTGTGGATCCGGTGTGCGTGCCAAGTAACGACACATTCAGCGCCACAACAAAAAGCAGCCAAGCACATGCCTTGCAAGCGGATCTAGGCCGGGGAAGATCTCACCGCCGATAGAGTTTTAGGCAATGTAATCTCGCGGCACATATCGACCAGGATACGGTTTAAGGGTAACGCCTTACTGGCTTAACCCATTTAGCCCCGACACGATACAGCAGGAGATAGATCGACCATGATAATTCAAGGGTGGTGCCAGATTAACTTGGCGCCATCAGGTCTCAGGCTAATCCGACACTACCCTGGAATCTCCAGCGACTGGTACATAGTGAGGCCTCTAACATTGTGAATGCGGCCTTTGGGTTAAAAGGTTAAACTCATTCGAGACGTGCCGCCTCCGTATACGCGGCTTAAGCCGCGTATCCGGAGGCGGCACGTCTCGAATGAGTTAACAAACACGGATGAAAAACAAGTGGGCATCGCTGCCAGTAAACATACGCTGTCATGGAGACGTGACTACCGTCTTATCACAATAGTTAGTACCCGTCGGCCAGCGCTATTATTCGGAAGCAAGCAGCAGTAATTAACAAGACCCCTGCTCAGTCAGCAAGAGGCACAGATTCTCATGAGCCCCTGCAGCTGTAGAGCTCATGGGAATCCGTGCCTTTTGCTGGGCGGTATGAGGTTCATTCCCGCTTCTCTTACGAGGGAGTTGTGGGGTTTAGGCGGCGGCTTCATGTCAGGAGCACCGATGGTGAACAGGGTTCTTCCGGCCGTCTTTCCGGACCCAACAAGACCGCACTTGTCCAGAACAATGCGATCACAGTCCAATGGCGACGTTTCGACGTCCCCTTGACAATCGTGACTACTCTCTGGACTGATAAAGTCAGTTAGACAACAAAGCCTCCCACCCCGTCTGTATTTTAGTTGCGCAATTCACCCGAAACTGCGTCCACATGAACAAAAAAGACCCTTATTCTGCACAAGTAACGCGTTGATATTGGTACTGCGGGGTAATGTAGACATGATACTGGTACTGCGGGGTAATGTAGACATGATATTGGTACTGCGGGGTAATGTAGACATGATATTGGTACTGCGGGGTAATGTAGACATGATATTGGTACTGCGGGGTAATATAGACATGATACTGGTACTGCGGGGTAATGTAGACATGATATTGGTACTGTGGGGTAATATAGACATGATATTGGTACTGTCGGGTAATGTAGACATGATATTGGTACTGCGGGGTAATGTAGACATGATACTGGTACTGCGGGGTAATGTAGACATGATACTGGTACTGCGGGGTAATGTAGACATGATACTGGTACTGCAGGGTAATGTAGACATGATACTGGTACTGCGGGGTAATGTAGACATGATATTGGTACTGCGGGGTAATATAGACATGATACTGGTACTGTGGGGTAATATAGACATGATATTGGTACTGTCGGGTAATGTAGACATGATATTGGTACTGTGGGGTAATGTAGACATGATATTGGTACTGTGGGGTAATGTAGACATGATATTGGTACTGTGGGGTAATGTAGACATGATATTGGTACTGTGGGGTAATGTAGACATGATATTGGTACTGTGGGGTAATGTAGACATGATACTGGTACTGCGGGGTAATGTAGACATGATACTGGTACTGCGGGGTAATATAGACATGATACTGATACTGTGGGGTAATGTACACATGATACTGGTACTGCGGGGTAATGTAGACATGATATTGGTACTGCGGGGTAATGACTGTAGACATGATATTGGTACTGCAGGGTAATGTAGACATGATATTGGTACTGTCGGGTAATGTAGACATGATATTGGTACTGTGGGGTAATGTAGACATGATATTGGTACTGCGGGGTAATGTAGACATGATACTGGTACTGCGGGGTAATGTAGACATGATATTGGTACTGCGGGGTAATGTAGACATGATATTGGTACTGTGGGGTAATGTACACATGATATTGGTACTGTCGGGTAATGTAGACATGATATTGGTACTGTGGGGTAATGTAGACATGATATTGGTACTGCGGGGTAATGTAGACATGATACTGGTACTGTGGGGTAATGTAGACATGATACTGGTACTGCGGGGTAATATAGACATGATATTGGTACTGTCGGGTAATGTAGACATGATATTGGTACTGTGGGGTAATGTAGACATGATATTGGTACTGCGGGGTAATATAGACATGATACTGGTACTGCGGGGTAATGTAGACATGATATTGGTACTGCGGGGTAATGTAGACATGATATTGGTACTGTGGGGTAATATAGACATGATATTGGTACTGTGGGGTAATGTAGACATGATGTTGGTACTGCGGGGTAATGTAGACATGATACTGGTACTGCGGGGTAATGTAGACATGATATTGGTACTGTGGGGTAATGTAGACATGATATTGGTACTGTGGGGTAATGTAGACATGATATTGGTACTGTGGGGTAATATAGACATGATATTGGTACTGTGGGGTAATATAGACATGATATTGGTACTGCGGGGTAATGTAGGCATGATACTGGTACTGCGGGGTAATATAGACATGATATTGGTACTGTCGGGTAATGTAGACATGATACTGGTACTGGGGGGTAATGTAGACATGATACTGGTACTGCGGGGTAATGTAGACATGATATTGGTACTGCAGGGTAATGTAGACATGATACTGGTACTGCGGGGTAATGTAGACATGATATTGGTACTGCGGGGTAATATAGACATGATACTGGTACTGTGGGGTAATATAGACATGATATTGGTACTGTCGGGTAATGTAGACATGATATTGGTACTGTGGGGTAATGTAGACATGATATTGGTACTGTGGGGTAATGTAGACATGATATTGGTACTGTGGGGTAATGTAGACATGATATTGGTACTGTGGGGTAATGTAGACATGATATTGGTACTGTGGGGTAATATAGACATGATACTGGTACTGCGGGGTAATGTAGACATGATACTGGTACTGCGGGGTAATATAGACATGATATTGGTACTGTCGGGTAATGTAGACATGATATTGGTACTGTGGGGTAATGTAGACATGATATTGGTACTGCGGGGTAATGTAGACATGATACTGGTACTGCGGGGTAATGTAGACATGATATTGGTACTGCGGGGTAATGTAGACATGATATTGGTACTGTGGGGTAATGTACACATGATATTGGTACTGTCGGGTAATGTAGACATGATATTGGTACTGTGGGGTAATGTAGACATGATATTGGTACTGCGGGGTAATGTAGACATGATACTGGTACTGCGGGGTAATGTAGACATGATACTGGTACTGCGGGGTAATATAGACATGATATTGGTACTGTCGGGTAATGTAGACATGATATTGGTACTGTGGGGTAATGTAGACATGATATTGGTACTGCGGGGTAATATAGACATGATACTGGTACTGCGGGGTAATGTAGACATGATATTGGTACTGCGGGGTAATGTAGACATGATATTGGTACTGTGGGGTAATATAGACATGATATTGGTACTGTGGGGTAATGTAGACATGATGTTGGTACTGCGGGGTAATGTAGACATGATACTGGTACTGCGGGGTAATGTAGACATGATATTGGTACTGTGGGGTAATGTAGACATGATATTGGTACTGTGGGGTAATGTAGACATGATATTGGTACTGTGGGGTAATATAGACATGATATTGGTACTGTGGGGTAATATAGACATGATATTGGTACTGCGGGGTAATGTAGGCATGATACTGGTACTGCGGGGTAATATAGACATGATATTGGTACTGTCGGGTAATGTAGACATGATACTGGTACTGCGGGGTAATGTAGACATGATACTGGTACTGCGGGGTAATGTAGACATGATATTGGTACTGCGGGGTAATATAGACATGATATTGGTACTGTGGGGTAATATAGACATGATATTGGTACTGTGGGGTAATGTAGACATGATACTGGTACTGTGGGGTAATGTGGACATAATACTGGTACTGCGGGGTAATGTAGACATGATATTAGTACTGCGTGGTAATGTAGACATGATACTGGTACTGTGGGGTAATGTAGACATGATATTGGTACTGTGGGGTAATATAGACATGATACTGATACTGTGGGGTAATGTACACATGATACTGGTACTGCGGGGTAATGTAGACATGATATTGGTACTGTGGGGTAATGTAGACATGATATTGGTACTGCAGAGTAATGTAGACATGATATTGGTACTGTGGGGTAATATAGACATGATACTGGTACTGCGGGGTAATGTAGACATGATACTGGTACTGCGGGGTAATATAGACATGATATTGGTACTGTCGGGTAATGTAGACATGATATTGGTACTGTGGGGTAATGTAGACATGATATTGGTACTGCGGGGTAATGTAGACATGATATTGGTACTGTGGGGTAATGTAGACATGATACTGGTACTGCGGGGTAATGTAGACATGATACTGGTACTGCGGGGTAATATAGACATGATATTGGTACTGTCGGGTAATGTAGACATGATATTGGTACTGTGGGGTAATGTACACATGATATTGGTACTGCGGGGTAATGTAGACATGATATTGGTACTGTGGGGTAATGTAGACATGATATTGGTACTGCAGAGTAATGTAGACATGATATTGGTACTGTGGGGTAATATAGACATGATACTGGTACTGCGGGGTAATGTAGACATGATACTGGTACTGCGGGGTAATATAGACATGATATTGGTACTGTCGGGTAATGTAGACATGATATTGGTACTGTGGGGTAATGTAGACATGATATTGGTACTGCGGGGTAATATAGACATGATACTGGTACTGCGGGGTAATGTAGACATGATATTGGTACTGCGGGGTAATGTAGACATGATATTGGTACTGTGGGGTAATATAGACATGATATTGGTACTGTGGGGTAATGTAGACATGATGTTGGTACTGCGGGGTAATGTAGACATGATACTGGTACTGCGGGGTAATGTAGACATGATATTGGTACTGTGGGCTAATGTAGACATGATATTGGTACTGTGGGGTAATGTAGACATGATATTGGTACTGTGGGGTAATATAGACATGATATTGGTACTGTGGGGTAATATAGACATGATATTGGTACTGCGGGGTAATGTAGGCATGATACTGGTACTGCGGGGTAATATAGACATGATATTGGTACTGTCGGGTAATGTAGACATGATACTGGTACTGTGGGGTAATATAGACATGATACTGGTACTGCGGGGTAATGACTGTAGACATGATATTGGTACTGTGGGGTAATGTAGACATGATACTGGTACTGCGGGGTAATGACTGTAGACATGATATTGGTACTGTCGGGTAATGTAGACATGATACTGGTACTGCGGGGTAATGTAGACATGATACTGGTACTGTGGGGTAATATAGACATGATATTGGTACTGTCGGGTAATGTAGACATGATACTGGTACTGCGGGGTAATGTAGACATGATACTGGTACTGCGGGGTAATGTAGACATGATATTGGTACTGCGGGGTAATATAGACATGATATTGGTACTGTGGGGTAATATAGACATGATATTGGTACTGTGGGGTAATGTAGACATGATACTGGTACTGTGGGGTAATGTAGACATGATACTGGTACTGCGGGGTAATGTAGACATGATATTAGTACTGCGTGGTAATGTAGACATGATACTGGTACTGTGGGGTAATGTAGACATGATATTGGTACTGTGGGGTAATATAGACATGATACTGATACTGTGGGGTAATGTACACATGATACTGGTACTGCGGGGTAATGTAGACATGATATTGGTACTGCGGGGTAATATAGACATGATATTGGTACTGTGGGGTAATGTAGACATGATATTGGTACTGCAGAGTAATGTAGACATGATATTGGTACTGTGGGGTAATATAGACATGATACTGGTACTGCGGGGTAATGTAGACATGATATTGGTACTGTGGGGTAATGTAGACATGATATTGGTACTGCGGGGTAATGTAGACATGATATTGGTACTGTGGGGTAATGTAGACATGATATTGGTACTGTGGGGTAATATAGACATGATACTGGTACTGTGGGGTAATGTAGACATGATATTGGTACTGTGGGGTAATGTAGACATGATACTGGTACTGCGGGGTAATGTAGACATGATACTGGTACTGTGGGGTAATGTAGACATGATATTGGTACTGCAGGGTAATGTAGACATGATATTGGTACTGCGGGGTAATGTAGACATGATATTGGTACTGTGGGGTAATATAGACATGATATTGGTACTGTCGGGTAATGTAGACATGATATTGGTACTGTGGGGTAATATAGACATGATACTGGTACTGTGGGGTAATATAGACATGATACTGGTACTGCGGGGTAATGTAGACATGATACTGGTACTGTGGGGTAATGTAGACATGATATTGGTACTGTCGGGTAATGTAGACATGATACTGGTACTGTGGGGTAATGTAGACATGATACTGGTACTGTGGGGTAATGTAGACATGATATTGGTACTGCAGGGTAATGTAGACATGATACTGGTACTGCGGGGTAATGTAGACATGATATTGGTACTGTGGGGTAATGTAGACATGATACTGGTACTGCGGGGTAATGTAGACATGATATTGGTACTGCGGGGTAATGTAGACATGATACTGGTACTGCGGGGTAATGTAGACATGATATTGGTACTGCGGGGTAATATAGACATGATATTGGTACTGCGGGGTAATGTAGACATGATACTGGTACTGCGGGGTAATGTAGACATGATATTGGTACTGTGGGGTAATGTAGACATGATACTGGTACTGCGGGGTAATGACTGTAGACATGATATTGGTACTGCAGGGTAATGTAGACATGATACTGGTACTGCGGGGTAATGTAGACATGATACTGGTACTGCGGGGTAATGTAGACATGATATTGGTACTGCGGGGTAATGTAGACATGATACTGGTACTGCGGGGTAATGTAGACATGATACTGGTACTGTGGGGTAATGTAGACATGATACTGGTACTGTGGGGTAATGTAGACATGATATTGGTACTGCGGGGTAATGTAGACATGATACTGGTGCTGTGGGGTAATGTAGACATGATACTGGTACTGTGGGGTAATGGAGACATGATATTGGTACTGCAGGGTAATGTAGACATGATATTGGTACTGCGGGGTAATGTAGACATGATATTGGTACTGTGGGGTAATATAGACATGATATTGGTACTGTCGGGTAATGTAGACATGATATTGGTACTGTGGGGTAATATAGACATGATACTGGTACTGTGGGGTAATATAGACATGATACTGGTACTGCGGGGTAATGTAGACATGATACTGGTACTGTGGGGTAATGTAGACATGATATTGGTACTGTCGGGTAATGTAGACATGATACTGGTACTGTGGGGTAATGTAGACATGATACTGGTACTGTGGGGTAATGTAGACATGATATTGGTACTGTGGGGTAATGTAGACATGATACTGGTACTGCGGGGTAATGTAGACATGATATTGGTACTGCGGGGTAATGTAGACATGATACTGGTACTGCGGGGTAATGTAGACATGATATTGGTACTGCGGGGTAATATAGACATGATACTGGTACTGCGGGGTAATGTAGACATGATACTGGTACTGCGGGGTAATGTAGACATGATATTGGTACTGTGGGATAATGTAGACATGATACTGGTACTGCGGGGTAATGACTGTAGACATGATATTGGTACTGCAGGGTAATGTAGACATGATACTGGTACTGCGGGGTAATGTAGACATGATACTGGTACTGCGGGGTAATGTAGACATGATACTGGTACTGTGGGGTAATGTAGACATGATATTGGTACTGCAGAGTAATGTAGACATGATATTGGTACTGCGGGGTAATGTAGACATGATATTAGTACTGCGTGGTAATGTAGACATGATACTGGTACTGTGGGGTAATGTAGACATGATATTGGTACTGTGGGGTAATATAGACATGATACTGATACTGTCGGGTAATGTAGACATGATACTGGTACTGCGGGGTAATATAGACATGATATTGGTACTGTGGGGTAATATAGACATGATATTGGTACTGTGGGGTAATATAGACATGATACTGGTACTGTGGGGTAATGTAGACATGATATTGGTACTGCGGGGTAATGTAGACATGATACTGGTGCTGTGGGGTAATGTAGACATGATACTGGTACTGTGGGGTAATGTAGACATGATATTGGTACTGCAGGGTAATGTAGACATGATAATGGTACTGCGGGGTAATGTAGACATGATATTGGTACTGCGGGGTAATGTAGACATGATACTGGTACTGTGGGGTAATGTAGACATGATATTGGTACTGCGGGGTAATGTAGACATGATACTGGTACTGCGGGGTAATGTAGACATGATATTGGTACTGTCGGGTAATGTAGACATGATACTGGTACTGCGGGGTAATGTAGACATGATACTGGTACTGCGGGGTAATGTAGACATGATACTGGTACTGCGGGGTAATGTAGACATGATATTGGTACTGCGGGGTAATGTAGACATGATACTGGTACTGTGGGGTAATGTAGACATGATATTGGTACTGCAGGGTAATGTAGACATGATATTGGTACTGCGGGGTAATGTAGACATGATACTGGTACTGTGGGGTAATGTAGACATGATATTGGTACTGCGGGGTAATGTAGACATGATACTGGTACTGCGGGGTAATGTAGACATGATACTGGTAGACATGATACTGGTACTGCGGGGTAATGTAGACATGATACTGGTACTGCGGGGTAATGTAGACATGATACTGGTACTGCGGGGTAATGTAGACATGATACTGGTACTGCGGGGTAATGTAGACATGATATTGGTACTGCGGGGTAATGTAGACATGATATTGGTACTGTGGGGTAATGTAGACATGATATTGGTACTGCGGGGTAATGTAGACATGATATTGGTACTGCGGGGTAATGTAGACATGATACTGGTACTGTGGGGTAATGTAGACATGATATTGGTACTGCGGGGTATTGTAGACATGTTTAGATACCCAGTAGCAAAACGTCTTCGGGCCCACGACGGCCGCAGTGGGTTCGCGCACAGCCGGGCGGCCGTTGTGGGTCCGAGGAATTTTGCTTACTGGTAAGATCCAGCCGTATTTGGGGCATTTGTTGTCATTCTTCAGCGGATGCCAAAATCAAAATCATTCAATTTTTTTTAACAATTCTGATTTGTGACGACACATAGCACGAATATTATTTTCTTTGGCCTTCCATTTATCCCCTCTCTGGCCTAGGAGTTCATACTGTCGCGGCTTTATTTCACAGCTATTGTGACCGTATGATCATGGTACTTTCAGCCCAGATACACTACACCAGGCGACGGTTAGAGCATGATAGTTAAAGAGCGGTGCCAGAATAACTGTGTGCGTAGTGGCTAGTTCAAGGGCGGTCCTGAACATGTATGAAATCGTCAGAAGGTTTGTCTAAATTCTGTGAATTTCGACTTCAGGTCAGTTCAGTATTGTAGCCTAAAGGCCTAAGTAGACAGAAAAGTAGGACGGGCTTGCATTCTTTAAATCGATCTGCACTGTTGTCTTGCCTTAACCTCTTCGCTGCCGAGAAAACGTGACCACGATCCAACTGCAAGAGACATAGATCCTCATGAGCCCCCGCAACAGCAGGGGCTCATGAGGATCTATGCCTCTTGCCGA
Source organism: Semisulcospira habei (assembly GCA_036245525.1). NCBI lineage: Eukaryota > Metazoa > Mollusca > Gastropoda > Semisulcospiridae > Semisulcospira > Semisulcospira habei. The sequence goes on from BTPG01000001.1 coordinate 175,806,601, forward strand.
GATCCATTATTATCCATGTTTCTTGGACAGTTTGGCTATTGGTCGTTGGGTGAACAAAGATTTCAAAGCAAAAATGTGCGTAGAGTTGCGCAGACTCATGAGGATCTATGCCTCTTGCTGACACCACTTTGAGTTCATGTTCCTGGGACATCATAATTATGCTTGTTTGTCATATGGTTGTTGGTCTTGAATTAACGAAGATTGCAGAAACACAGCACGCGACAGCTGGCTCTGAACGAGTTAGTCATGCGCTAATTCAATTGATGCGAGCCTACACGACAATATATTGCTTGAAAGTGTGAAGATACCATATCTGCCTGTCGGAAGTGACGCCATAACTAGGATATACTTGATTCAGTCAGTCACGCCCACAGTGGATGCGTGTAGGTGATATTGCCAGCCGAGCTGTGACAGATTAACCCTTTCCCTCCTGATATACCCATTACTTGAAAAAAAATTGACGATGATAGCTCAAAGGTGGTGCCAGAATAGCTTGGTGCCTGAGGCGCCAAGTTATTCTGGCACCGCACTTGAACTAAAATGTTTATCTATCCCTTGATCTGTACTCTAGCCTTCATAGGACAATAAGTACATTTTTACAAATCAGCCTCAGGATGTAATGGGTTAAGGGAGTAGAAGGCGTGCGAACTCAAGGCATTGGATGGGCGTTGCCAAATCGGCCGCCTCTGTACATTCGCTGTGAGACATTCAGGTGCCTGACATTCAGATCATTCAAACATGTGACATCGCGGACATTCGCTGAGACCTTAGTGTTTGCAACACACCAAACTCGCTTATCATTAAAACTCAACAATGATATCTGAAAACGCAGCCGGCCTAAAGAAAAACAATAGTTGCAAGCTTACCAGTTCAAAACGGTAGCATTCAGTTTCGTCGCGGCGTGTCGCTCTCACGAAGGTCTAATAGCGGACGTCCGCCAAACTGCGGGACGTGGCCAGCCTCGATGAACGTGTTGCGCCTATAGGCTGACCGCGTCTCACAGTCACTTCCGTAACACGGGTTGTAGGAAACAGCATATAATATATGCTGTTCCTTACAACCCGTGTTACGGAAGTGACTGTGCTATATGCTATTTCCTTCTGCCCGTGTTACAGAAGTGGTCACTTTCGCAACGAATATCCCATGCCTGTGTGCGAACTTGTGCAGCGTAAGTAATTCGTGCCTCCTCCCCCATCCACCACCCCACCCGCCTACCCCCCAGGGCCTTCCCCCCTTTTAGGCCCCGCTACACGAGCCCGGTTCTGAGGCCGATTCCCGATCAGTTTTTGAATCGGTAGGTGATCGGGCCGGACTAAAAAACGTGTGTACTGGCACACATTTCCCTACTTGTTTAGCCGACCGGTGTGAACCGAAGATCAAAGTCGTACCTGTTCTGCAAAATGACTGCTAGTTTTGACAGTGATGATGATGTGCTTGCATTATCAGCAGTTTTGCATCATCGTATTCGGGAAGAGGCGTGCGAAACATCAGCACTGAACGGCGGTGGTACTGATCACAACAGGCGTGTTCCACCATTTGCAAACAGTGCTGAAACGACATGATTTGCGAGACGCGCTCTGATTGGTTGAAGCTTACGATCGGGACCGATTCGGATGGGAAATATAGAGCAGGTTCTAGTCACCCGATTCCCAGCCGATTGGGACCGGATCGGATAATTGACGACATCCGATCGCAAACGGATCGGAATCGGCTTCAAAATCGGGGCACAACCGGCCCGTGTGGCGGGGCCTTTTGGCCGAAAGTCCAATAGTCCCAGTGTCGCAGCCCGTAGTCAGCCGCCGACCGGAGAGTGCAGTAGTGACACCGTGACACACGGACGGAAGTCAGGTCTCCTGTCATAATACAGAAGAGATCTGTCTGTATCCACAATGGCGCAAAATTCATCTGCCCCTGGTGTGTGTGAGTGTCGTGGTGCGTGCGTGCGTACGCGTGTGTATGTCGGTGTGTCGTGCTGTTAAAGAATGTATGGTCGAGGTAAGGGTTTGCGATTAAAATATGGGCATGTATAATCGAAACAGCAGCAGATTTAGACATAAAAAGAACTAGTCACACAGTACATTTGCTGTGCTAAAAGGCATTTAGCTCTTTTTTCAAATATCGCAAGTGGTGGGCCAATGGCCGAGCAAACCGTCCAGTAAACCCAAACAGCCATATGCATGAGACAACGCCTAAACTAAGGCGCTCTTTGATATTAAGTGTGTACTGTATCGTAGATTGCACATAAAAACACCTGTGTGCGCTATTTGGGCGCATGAAACACACACGCACACACGCACACACACTCACACACACACACACACACCAGGGGCGAAACAGTTACCTCGCGGGGGGGGGGGGGGGGGGGGGGAGGGTCCAAATTTTGTTTGAGACCTTCAACCTGGCACAAAAGGCTACACCTTACTTCCATTGCCGGAAAACGTTCACCAGTCGCCGAAATATCAACAACAAGGGAGGGGGAGTAGATTGAGAGAGAGAGAGGGGGGGGGGGCAGACAGACAGACAGACACAGACAGACAGAAACAGAGAGAGAGAGAGAGGGACAGACAGACAGACACAGACAGACAGAGAGAGAGAATTTTAGGACCATGGAGCGCTTAACGTATGAGATTTAATGTATAATTGTACATATTGTGACCTTGTCCTTAATTATTAAAGGCATCTCTATATTATAATGTTTCTGATCATTTCAACTCAACAGAAAATGATCCAGTAATAAGCGATCCTTTACGTGCTGTGAGCAGATCTTCCTAACATCAGAGCAAATGTTTGGCCCCTATAGTAAATTGAATATTCTTACAAACTCTTCGAAAACTACGACCCTGACCTTCGTGAAGGTAACATCTAATCGCTTATGAACTATTCATAGCAATTCCTTACATGTTATCACTTTTAGTAATTTTGGGGTTATCACATTTTCAAAAACATTGTTTTTTTGTGATAAAGTACAACTTTAGGTGACTTTGACCTTTAAGTAGCCTTTGAAGGTCACCAGTCGAAGTCGCTTACGTTTCCATTGAAGATATGTATAATATCATAACATTAGTATATATATTTTCATTATAGTATGTGAAAGATTGGACATCTATTCTTCTGGCAAGAATGGTATTCCCGAATAATGAAAGGTAAAAAAGATGACGCCGCAATGATTTCACCATTTTGCTTTTTAGACATTGTAAAAGGTATTTAAATGTATTCTGCTTCCAAAGATACCAGTCACTTAGTTCTGCGTGCTTCTTTACGTGACTACATTGTTAACACCAACCCTACCTCCAAAAGCAAAATATAGGGCCCAAAGAAGGAAAATATGACCATAATAATGCCCTCCTATATTCAATACGGTATTTATTTTGGGCAAACACCTATGGTTCGTCTTCATAGGTGATAGGCTTCGGATAAAATGTGGTCTCCGATCCCCCGCAGGGTGTGTGTGTGTGTGTGTGTGTGGGGTGAGAGAGAGAGAGAGAGAGAGAGAGAGAGAGAGAGAGAGAGAGAGAGAGAGAGAGAGAGAGAGAGAGAGAGAGAGAGAGAGAGAGAGAGATGTTCACTTCCTATCTGGCGGCCTATGAGTGTGAGCTCTGTTGATTTGTCAGTCTCACACTCACAACTCACGTTCAGTGTCAGCTACACGTTCTCCAACTAATGTAACATCTACATGCGAGTAGCGGGAGTTGGATCGATATTGGTTAGAGTGAAATGTACACAAGAATGGAGCGTGCTACACCATGATGATCAGGAAGTAACTGGTCATCGAGCCGACTTCAGATGCTTACTGGAGAGTGTCTGCTTCCTGCTCCAATGTCCAATGTATTGGATGGGACAGACAGTCCCACACCTAAACACCAACGCCTCCTCAGCCTTGTTACGTGTTGGAGTCGTAGTCGTAGTATGATAAACACACCAGATGCACGCACGTAAGGTTCTTTCAAATAAACTTCATTCAGCTGCAACCCGTCACAGGTGGCTTAAGGATGTAGGCTACACTGGAGTAACAGTTGCAACAATATTTTAATTCAGCGATGCGATCTCCACACAATGCATTCCCAAATGCACCAACACTGATACAATGTCTCTTCTGCAAATGTCAACAGTGGCGACACACAACGCACAACGTACACCACCGTTACACTGCGTCTCTCACAATGTACACCCTACACGGGCCACGTACTGTGTGTCCCTACAACTGACAATGCCTGACAATGTACACACGTGCTTCCTAGCACCAACTTTTATAGTAAAACGTCGTTTTACTATAAAACGTCGTTTATACCAGAAAAATCTAATGAATTTACACAACGCACCCAATCAGAACGGAACACGTAACTGAAACTCATAAATATTAATTTTAAAAAAGGAACTTTCTAGGATAACTACAATAGTCTACAAAAATTCCACTGCTCATTTCAGCCATAAAGCCTAGTGTGTAATGACGTCACACAACAGTATGGCAGACCGTTCACGACCTTTCATAACACGCAAAGAACAGCCGCTAATTCCACGCACACAGAAAACAACTATGACTAAAAATAGATCAACTTTACTACGCTCTTTTCCGTGCGACTTTGCTTGAAGCTTCCGGACTAAACTTAGCGTATCATAACAAAACCAATTCTGCTATCTGCGCGAACAATAAAGAATCTTACTGAAAAGGTACGTGATACGTAACCATGATAGCTCAAATAAAAATCAGATCGTTTCCTACGATTAACACATGCATGCTCTCACAGAACAACACACCCACAATCGTAACAAGCAGACATGTCAGTGCGAGGGGCCGGTCCTACACCACTAGGGACCAAAGCGAGGCATTTGTGCTGCAGCGTCTGCTTGAACGCTGTGGTACATTAAAGTCAACCGTTCTTTTGTTATTTCTTGCTGTCCTTCATTTGCTAACCCTGTGGCTGCTTTTCTGTACCGGAATCATCACGACAAAAAGCGCTACCGACAGCCATAGGATTAACATTGCGCACGCTTGGCGTCACAGTCTTGGTTTGGATTTTATCCTGACCAGAAACGGATGCATATTCTTGTGATCCCAGGGCTGCTGGGACACGTACGGGTGAAATGGTGTGGTTAATGGTTCTAGGACCTTGTGGTGAACAGATAACATCAATTTACACATTGTGATGTTGTAACGTCTCCCAACGTCACTCAGCTCAAAATGGAAACAGCTTAGAGCTGAAATCACTCCAGTGAAGAGACGGTCTGCAGAGTAAAATGTCCAGTGAATTGCAACAAATGCAATTATCCTATTTTCCAAAATATCCAATTCTGCGAATCGGCTCAAAGCGCCGCGAACTATACCCCCAACACGCACACTCACGTGACACACACGCATTCACTTTGAAAACAAACAGAGTACTAGACAGATACAGGACATTCCTTGGTGCGAAAGGTCGGCTCAGCTACTGAGGTTTGAAATTTTGATCGCTTGTATTTGAAATGTATAACGTGGCCTGAAACCAGTACCAAAGTGGATCCACAAAAACAGTAACTACCCCGTCACTACCCTGACCTCTAATCACCTACTGACCCTTTGCACAAGCCCCATAAGCCGCCCAGTGCCTGAAGACACCAAGTTATCCAGAGAAAGGAGACGGGCCTGTTCAATTACATGTCCGTTGAAAGGTCCTGGTAAATCAAACTGGCGCAGTAGCAGTGCCCCTGAACTGATCAGTGTTTAGGTCGTACTTTATAAGCAATAGATGTCCCTGTCCGTTATCATTCCGGCGCCGTGGACGTTCACCCGTGCAGTGCCAGCTGACGCCGACTGTGTTTCTGCAATCTGCGTTAAATTCAATACAAAAAAAAAAAACTCTACATGTACAAGGAACATGGTTTCAAAGTGGTGTCAGCAAGAGGTGAGCAAGAGGTATATAGATCCTCATGAGCCCCCGCAACTGCGGGGGCCCATTAGGATCTATACCTCTTGCAGATGGGTGATGTTCAAATGTTATCTGCACTGAACGGGTTAACCCGAACTAACCGAATACACTAAATGTACGACACGGCCTCCTTTTCAGTTCCACTGTTTTGACAATATCTGCCACGCAACTTGCTGCTGAAAGGAAACGAAATGTAAAATTGACAGACCTTCACGCCCTAACAATCATGGGAAAGAGGACAGATTACAGTATAGCTTCTGATTGTTGTGACGTGACATGGGTGGACCCTGCGTGGCGGAAGTAGTTAGACGGGGTCGCGACGTGTTCCGCTTCAAAGTCCCAGACCTAAACCTTAGTCTTCCCTCCGTGTGAGCAGCAGCTAGGGTGTGTTGGGGTGTGTTGGTTGGTGCGGCCGATAAGTGCCCGCAAGAGACATAGCTCTTCATGACTCCGTGCTACTGCAGGGGCCGATATAAATCTTTTCAGTCCGCATGCGGATAAATTAATGGGCTGGCTGAATGACTGTCCGGTGTCGTTGCTTCAGTGTACGCGCCACCACAGGCATGGGATGATCGTTGAGTAGTTGGTTACTTCTTAACACCAGTGGCAGTAATCAGCATCAAGCCAGCATGCGGACGAGTCGCGTAGATTTTCCTACACAACTCGCCACGAAACACACTGGAATCCTACTTCAAGTGTATTGTTTTCGATTCTCGTCATCCATTTTCTTTGCAATCTTTATTTTAAAAAAAAAAAAAAAAATATATATATATATATATATATATATATATATATATATATATATATATATATATATATATATATATATATATATATATATATATATATATATATATATATATATATATATATATATATATATATATAATTTTTAAAAAATTTAATTCCTTCATGTAGTTGTGTTGACCTGTTCCACTTTCGATCTCATCCCATCTTGTGCGCCACGGGGTGCTTCGCCCGTGAGAGCGACATGAATGCAGCCGCTTTAACCCATTTAACCCCGACGCCCTGCCATTAGGCGCCAAGCTAATGCGGCACTACCCTTGAATTATCATGGTCGATCCATCTCCTGCAACTAGTACATAGTCGTGAGGTGGCACCTCCAAAATTTGAGACATGCGGCCTTGGGGTTTAAAATGGGTTTAAAATTAAAATTGAATGCAGCCGTTTTAAAAATTAAAATTGTCGGACAATAATTGAAGCCAATTCCTGCTGCTGCTTTCAGGTGCGATGCACCCCGTTGTGTGGGACAAGTAAACACAAGATACACCGTGTACTCGACTTCTGGATGGAAAACATGATGATGAGAAACGAAAACAATACGGCCTGGAACTCCTAGAAGTAGGATTTCAATGTTCTATATAGATTTGTGCAGTAGAATCTATGAGAACATGACTCGACTGCACGCTGGATTCTCTGGTGTGACCTACCTTGGTGCTATTTACCGTGTTAACCCCTTCACTGTCGTTGAAAAAATGAACACAATCCAACTGCAAGAGACATAGATCCTCATAAGCCCCGCGACTGCAGGGGCTAATGAGGATCTATGCCTCTTGCTGAGACCAATTTATATCCAGTTTGCGTTGACAGTGTTGGCTTTCGGTCGTTGAATAACCAAGATTTCAAAAGCAAAAAAGTGCGTGTAAGGTAGGTACAGTTTCAGTGGAGGTGTTAAGAAGTGACCAACTACCATCGATCATCCCGTGCCTGTGCGCGCTACAGTGTAGTTTGGCTTCCCGGATCAGACACCGAAGCACTGGAGCGCTGAAAGTCCGCGAATGAATCACCACGTCACGTTCCGCTAGCTCATCCTAATTGGGGTACTTGTGTTTCAAGTATAATCAGTGCTTCCTGCTTCTTTTATATAGAACAACAACCAAATCAACAGGCAGTAACACCACCGGTGATCAGGGAAGTGATGGTGTGTGTTTAGAACTGTTCAGACGCTTGCTGGTAAACAGAGCAGATGGCCATTAGTGCCACACACTTGCATTGCTTGTATCCTGAAGCACGCCAGTACCGATAATACAGGTAAACTTCTCGTACGTACATCATGCACGGTTCTGCCGGTATATGTCAATGAAATTCTCGCTTTTTCAAACATGGGCATAATGGCTTGAAATCCATTATGTCCATGTTTGAAAACAAAGCGAGAATTTAATTGTATAACTTGACATTGAAAATTTCGCTTTTCTCAAAGCAGACTTACTTGCTTCTGCCATATCAATCCTGGGTTATGCTGTGTTAAAAAAGGCCTGAGTTATTAATGTGATTTTTTTCGTTTTGATAGAAAAAGAAATGATGACACGTTATACAAACTAAGATATTTCATGAGTGAATTAATGATTCAGCCTGAAACAAAAGTACTATAATGTCTTCGATTTATATGCCAGTAAATCAGACGTGTTTTACCTTGATATTCCTTGCACAAAGGCTTCATATTGCACGAAATCTCATCAGTTACATGGTTCGGTTGACTGATGGATGGACGGCTAAACTGACTGATGATGAATGGATGACTTGCTTGATGGATTGATTGACTGATCGATCGATCGATCGAATGATTGAATGATAGATTGAATGACTGACTGACTAGATTGATTGATTGATTGATTGATTGGAATGTGTGATGTTCTGTGACACTCGATTTTGCTGCTTTATGTAAACGTACAGACCAGCCCAGTATTCCTACTTGCATATTTGCTTTACATCATCACGGCATAACACACTGAGCACTAGGCCTAACTTCGCAAATTTGAGAGTTGTCTTTTTCTACAGTACAGAACCATGATAGCTCAAGGGTGGAGCCAGAATAGCTTGGCGCCTTAGAGCTGTTCTTAATTGGGCGAACTTTTGATCGGCAAACCTAGATCGGAGAAGATCGGCGATCTTTTGGTTTGTTTCTTAATTGAGGTTGAACGAACCTAGGCGAACTTCAGCAAACCAGGTTTGCCATGGTTCTCTTTCTTAACTGAAGTGCTTTGATTCGGCGTACTTACTGTCTGCGAAGGTGTTCAAAATGGCTGCCGCTATGCCGCTTCGCGATTTGAACGATGTTTGTTTTTGTACTCCTTGCAGTAGCGAGCCCACAAACAGCGTTGCGCCTCCCACAAATCAATAATAAAAAAAAAAAATAGGTCTTGTTCTTCGCACGAGTGAAATATCGCCGTCCGCCATATTTGTTTGTATCGGTGACTGTCATCTTATCTCCAACGCAGAAGAGAGTAAAAGTTTTGACCAATCAGAGAAAAGGTTCGCCTTGGTTTGCTCAACACGTTGTGCGAACCTTTTCCGACAGCGACCTATGGTTTGCCGAGGTTCGTGAACTACTTCGAACTAGTTCGCCGTATCTTTAGATCGTCCAATTAAGAACCAACCTGGTTCGTACGAGATAGTGAACTGTAGTTCGTCAGAGTTCGCGAACTAAAGTTCGTTTAATTAAGAACATGCCTTAGGCGCCAAGCTTTTCTGTCTCCACCCTTGAACTATCATGGTCGATCCCTATGTTGTAAAAGTGTGTCAGGGCTGCATGGGTCAGTTACTGGTGTTTTGTGTTGTTTTCAGGTCACATTGAATATTCATTCTGCGGATTTCCGGTATCAGTCTCGCGGTCTGCTGTGTATGCGCTGCTGACATACGCTATGGAGGCCATGGACAAGGACACTACGCAACCCAACACGACGGCGGTCACTATCACTGTGGATGTGGCGTGGCTTGAGCGTCTGAACGCCGAGACGGCGCGGGAGTTGGCGCCGACCCTGGTGTACATCACGCTGCTGATGTTGGCGGGTGTAGTGGGTAACACTGTGGTGCTGCTCGTGTACTACCGGCGGTTCAAACCCAGCGCTACCAGAAGCTTTGTGCTGGCCATGAGCGTGCTGGACCTGACGGGTAACGTGTTCTCCCTACCCTCAGAGATCTACGACATCCGTTACTCCTTTTCCTTCGACAACGCCGCCCTGTGTCGCGCCATGCGGTTTGTCAACAGTTTTCTGACGATGAGCTCGGCCTTCCTGTTGGTGGGCGTTGCCCTGGACCGCTACAGCAAGATCTGCCAGCCCATTAGCAAACAGCATTCACTGCGGCGGACCTCGGTCACCATAGCGACGTGTTGCGCCGTGTCCGTGAGCCTGACCGTGCCCTTCACCGTGCTGAACGGCCGCCACACACTGCACACCGGGCGGGACAACCAGACGGGCATCACGTGCTCTATTGACGATCGCTACGTCCACACGCTCTTCCCCATGGCCTACAACCTCATCATGGCCTTATCCTTTGTCATCTGCGTCACCATCATGATGGTTTCCTACACGCGCATCGCCCGCCAGTTGTGGGCGCACAAACAGACCATCTCAGCGGGGGTCGGGTTCCGAGGGCAGGGTTTGGTTGGGAGTGGTCTGGCCAGTTCTGGCGGGTGGCGGGAGGCGAGTTCACACAAAGACGACACGACGTCTGACGCGCATGAAGTATCGGTCAGCTCGGAGCTGCAGCTGTCGTCTGCTGGGGAGGCCGTTCCCCTGTCTGCCGTCGCCAACACCGCGCTTACAACCACGGCCAGGGTCACCTCCCACAGTGCCTCTCTGTCAGACAACAACACGCTCATGAATCACGTGACACTGACTTCTGCTACAGACACACACCCCATCGTCCTGCACGATTCTTGTGTGAGTGGTGTTTTCGGCTCTGCACCAGTCACATCTCTTGACGTTCCTCACCATGTCCAGGTCACTCCAAGTGACCACAGCGTGAATCCAGCGGTGGATGATTCCTCTTTTACCGCCCTTGTGTGTGCAGCATCCAGCATTGTAGGAAGTACCGATGATAGCATGGACAAGGGGGGTAATGATCCCTCCACCGTTCATCCACCTCGTGTTGACTCCCTTGGGTATTTAGTCCCAATTACTGCTGACAGCGCCGTTGGCTGCATGCACGACAGCGCTGATACAGCTGGTGCGCTGCCTGTGGACAAGTGTCGGAATCCGTCGGAGCGATCCGCCAGACACGGTCAAGACCAGAGGCCTATACCACTCCTACACACTGTTCTCTCTCGATGCAGCAAAGGTCACACAGCCCCTTCATCTGCCTCAACAACTACAACGACATCGTCCAAGCCGCCGCCCAAGACGAGGCGACTGACCGTGAAGAAGATCCCATCCAGCACGACCTTCATGATGTTCGTCCTCACCGCCATCTTCATCATCAACTACTTGCCTCACCTCATCATCATATCGACGCGCGCAGCGGCTGATGGCGTGTTTAGCGGGCTGAGGGGATGGCGGCTGAATGCGTACAACATAGGGTTGCGGTCGTACTTCATCAACTGCGCTGTCAACTGCATAGTGTACGGCTTCTGTAGTGCACGGTTCAGGCAACAGTGTCGCCGCTTCTTCTCCAGGAGAGTGTTGTGACTGCTGTAATGATGGTGATGATCGTGCCAAATATTAATACACATAATACACATAGAAATAATAATAATCATAATCATAATAATCAAAATAATCAAAATCAAAATCATACTAGTTTACTACGAATAAGGCATTTCCCCTGGTTCTTGTCGTCTTGATATTCCGATCAGGGAGTTCAGTTTGAAGATAAAGGTCGAGGGGTTATCTTCAAAATAAGCGCCCTCATCCGACCCGAGAAGCGACAGGAACCACTGGCAAAGCCTAACTCGTAACAGAGCGATTTTGTCTTCAACTGGAAAATACAAATGCACGAAGGTTCTCCGTGAAAGAACTTCTGCTAAGTACTTTCAGTATTCAGGGGTGCAACTCTCAATGTCAGTGAATTACATCCGTTTACCGGCGAAGGTAGCTTTTGCTTTCGAGTCGAACTTTGGGTGGTAGCTATTATCTAACATCACATTTCCAGTCTTTAAAAAAAATGAAATATGAACCTAAGCAGATCATTATGAGCGCATATAACTTTTTTGTTGTTGCGTAACACCCTCACTTTTTAAGTCTTTTCTATTTATAAAAGAGACTTTTTCGGATGGGACGTGACGGAGAGCTTTTAACAGCACGTGCATAACGTCATAGGCGGGCAACTCCGACAAAAAAATAACAAGATAAAAATTACGTCATGTCTAGTTACGCAAACCTCGCTGCAGAACGTCCATTTGGCGCGAAGCGCCGTGTGTGCGTGCGCGCGCACGTGTGTGTATGTGCTTGTGTGTGTAGGTATGTAAACACGAAAGTCTCCAATGATTGTCTACGTACAAGCTTGAACTTTGAGGATAAGCTATAATTATTCAGCGGGTGTCTAAGAAAGCTTCCGAGCATATTGAAATTCGATGTCTCGTTGAAGAGTTAAATGACCTTTTAAAGTCGGTTGACCTACATTAGAGTCCATAATTTTCGTTATATTCACTTGAAATTTCGTATATAGATCGCTTGGAGAAAGACATTGGAGCAGTACGTTAGCCAGCTTTGTACCTCTTCAACTTTTTCAAAAATAATTCATTGCAGAAAAAAATAAGAATCCTGGACTGGACTTCTGAAGTAGAATCAGACAATGACGGTGACGTAAAAGCACCAGACACGTCAGTGTTGTACAATGTTACTTAATTGACCCAAAGCACTAGCACTTCAGTGTTATACACGAATTGACACAGTGCTCTCTATCTCTCTGTTGTGACGAATTGATGCAGTGCTCTCCCTCTCTCTGTTGCGCGCGTATTGTGGAAAAAGTGGGGAAATGCATGCACGCTCATATAGAAGAGACTTTGTGGGCATGGATCATCCCATCTAATTATTTATATGGCCTTTTGTTTCTGCACCGTATCGGCAATGGTCAGTATAGCCTACGTAGGGTCCTCGCGTGGAATATTCTGTCGTTGATATTATCTAGCTTATCCAGTTTTGAGTTATTATTTGTATGAAATTGGTACCAACGATATCGCATAACACCTGCATACATTTCTGATTGCTGTGTAATCCCCAAATTGTTTATTTATCAGCATTTTTGTGCCTAAAGGTCTGATTGAACGAAGAAGTTTGTACTGAGCAACGTGTTTGACCAAAGATGTATTTGGGGAAAAATTTTGGTCAGCGAGTACATTGCCGTCCTAACTTGTAATTAGTTGAGTCTTGTGATAAGTGGACTCCTGCTGCCTTGAGAACGGGCGATCAGGGAACAAAGGTGTATAGAGCTAGGCTGTCACGGTTAGTGACTGTTTTGACAGTGGTAGTCGAAAGTTACCGAAGCACCGGTCAGTGTAGGAATAGTGAGTTGTTTTCACGTGGGTAGAGACGGGTTAGTGTTCCTTGTTTTGCACGTGCGGGGCGCGCTAGTGGATACGGTAGTGTGTTCACTGCAGAGTTTACCTTGTCGGTAGCAAGGGAATAATAGTTTGTTCGCAGCTGTACTCGGTTAGACCAGGTAGTCTTGCCCAGCTGACTGTTGGAGTCAGTGACTGACCGTTTGTGAGAGTCGGTGACACGGCGCCGATCCAGTCCCGTGGTCGTTGGTGGCCAGAGACTGGGGGTTGTTTTTGCCTGCGGGTGACGGCGTTGTGACAGGTCGCAGAGGAGGTAAGTGCGTTAAAAATCCCGCGTGCGGATGTTTTGTCATGTTATGGTTGTTATAGGTGTTTTGTACTATGTGCTAGGTCTAGGGGTATCGTGGGGGAAAAAGGAGGGTAGAACTCGATGGGTATTAAAGGGAAGTATTGTTTTGGTGTTATTGTTTGGTTCTGTAATTATTAGTTGGTCTTAACTGTTAGCGACCTGTTGCATTGGTTAGTGGAATGTGTTAGTGAAATGTTGTATTCGCTTGTTTTGAAAGTGCAGAGAATGTTAGGAAGGCTTTTTTATGTTTGAGAACTTTCGTTGTTTTGGTTCATGTGTACATTTGGAATGATTTGGAAAGCACGTGTCACATGAGTGAAGGTCAAGTGCTTGAATGGCTAGTGGTAGTGTTTTTGTAAACCAAGCAGGGTGGGTATGGTGGTTAGCTATTTTTAGGACCCTCTGGTTTACGTTGCTTACGGGGCCGTTTAGGCTTCTGCTTTTGTTTTGCATTTTGACGTTCGGGGTCGGGACCGGTTGGAGGGCCGACGGGCATTAGGACCAACCACGCCTCGCTGGACTGAGTGTCGGCGTGGAAGGGCGTGGTCATCTGTGCTGCCGTGTCGCCATCGCAACCGCCGACCTCGCGCCAGGGAAACGGAGAGAGACAGAGAGGGATAGAGAAGACCCGCGAAGCCCTACGACCGTTAAGGAAGCCGGACGGGAGAGATCCACAGGCGTTCGTCGACTTACTACGGTGGTCCCATTCGTATTCAGCTTTCCGTCACTCACTCTGCCTTGGTGTAGTTACAAGATTCTTGTATATGAACAGTATATTGTAAATAACGTTTTTCAGCCGTCAGTTCGGAGGGCTGTAACCTGACGTTTTTGTTGTATTGTGGAGCAACAGTGCTGCGTAGCGTGGGGGAGTGTTTGTTTCCGCCACTCGATGCAATGCTGATGCTGTGGAAGTAGTAAAAAATGTAGTATTAACCTTGGTTTAGTTTTTTCCCTTTTGTTTTTCTTTTCTTTCTTTTTTTTTCCGGGAGGGGGAGGGTAGTAGGGGGCAGGGAGGGGAAGTGTCGGTGGGAAGTGTGGGAAGGAAGGAAAGGGGGAATAGTTAGTGTAATAGTAATAAAGATTGAGTGTACGTGTAAAGTAAATGTGTTGTGTTGCTTGTGCTGAGCTGTAACCTGTCTTGAGGCAAGACGCTAGGGTCTTTTATCTATCTCTTCCTTCTCTTCTACTCCCAACCTTCATTCTCGTCTATCTCTCTTTAGTCGGGACATTTGGGGGTTCTACGTCTATTCTATCTTCCATTCTCGTCTGTCCCTCCCTAGTCGTGACATTTGGGGGCTCGTCCGGGATCAATAGGGGGAGGTAACTCACCCGTATTGTAGTACGAGGTACAGCTCGGTGTTTTGTTTTGTATTGTGTCGCCGGTCGACGGGTTGACGTTGACAGACTCTGACGGTAAACTAAAGGCGGTTGGTTGGGTGCTCGGGCGCACGCGCTGGGGCTCGCACGCGGGGTTTTTAGGCCTATCCTCGGGGATTCGAGACTCGTCACAAGGCGTGTTGCTTGTGGGCATTTCTGATCTTGTGTGTTTCATCTCCTGTATAGTATGGAGGAAGATGTACCGGCCTTCAACACCCGGGGCAGGATGGCGCTTGCCGGAGATCACCCGCGGTCAGTCACTGCTACCGACGTAGAGGGGGCTGCCGCTAGGAGTCCAGGGTTTCAGCCACGGTCTCCAGGGGTACAGGCTTTTTAGTTTGCGTCACCATCGCTTGGTAGAGGTAGGGGAAAGTTAGTTCCATTGTTGTACTCACCTACTAACATGTCCCCAGGCCCCGGTAGGCTTACTAACCGTACTGAAACGAAGGTAGTTGAGAGGCCTATGGATGATTCCAACATGAAGGACCTTATCGTCTACATGATGCAGAAGGACCAGGCCGACCGGGAGGAACGTTGTCGTCAGGAGGAGTTGCGTCGTCGTCAGGACCAGGCTGACCGGGAGGAACGTTGTCGTTAGGACGAGATGCGTCACCGGAAAGAGGAGGAGAAAAAGGAAAGGCAAGAACTTTTAGAGCTGTTGTCGAGTCACATTACTAAGTCACAGCCAGCATCGAAGTCAGAGATCTTCCAGCCAGTGAAGATTAATTTGCCGCCTTATGATGAGAAAGAAGACCTTGACATTTACTTGACTCAGTTTGAGAGGTTAGCCGGAGTTTTGAAGTGGCCAGAGGATACGTGGGCCATCAGGCTGTCTTCGCTTCTGAAGGGAAAGGCCAGAGAAGTTCTTGACCGACTAGCGCCAGATGTAGCTCTAAAGGACTACGAGGAACTGAAGAAAGCGTTAACCAGGTTTCAGTTGACAGCAGAAACGTACAGACTCAGGCTGAGGACATCAAGGAAGCAGAAAGAAGAATCCTTTCCGCAGTTCGCTGTCCGCCTGGAGCTCTGGTTGAAGAGATGGATGTCACTAAGTAAGAAGAAAGAGGAGTTTCAGGACCTGAAAGACTTGATTCTTCAAGAGCAACTCTTGGACGGTATGACACCGGAACTGGCTACGCATGTTAGGGAGAGGAAACCTAGCACCGTCACCCAAGCAGCAGAGATCGCTGAAGTCTATTTAGAGGCACAGAGAGGTACGCAGCGTGGAGGTTTGTTCAGTCGTCATACAAGAGTTCAACCAGGAAGTAAACCCAAACCCGCTGACAGTGACGAGACCAAGCCGGGCAAACCACCAGGAGCTTCTGATTCGAAGTCGCCTAAAGGTTGCTGGCATTGTGGAGGACCGCATAGGAAAGACAGTTGTCCCAAGCTAACGAAGAAGGCAGCCGTCGCAAAAGTTGGAGAGAGGACCAAGGTAGAGAAGCCCGCCGAGTTCAAGTACGACCCGCGTTGTTCAGCAGTAGTGAATGGTCAGGTTGCTGAAGGTCTACGGGATACTGGGGCAACTCTACTGATCGTGGCCAAACAGCTTGTGAAGGAAGGTCAGCTTGACGGCAAGAGCCTTTCACTAATGTCAGTGGATTCCAGCACGGTAACAGGACCCACAGCCATTTTCGACCTCGTCTGCCCCTTTTATTGTGGAAAAGCCAGGCATTAGTTCTCGAGAGACCAGTGTCACCTGTTATCATAGAAAACGAAGTGGAAGACGCAGAAGGAGTCCAACACTTTGTTCCGGTCACTCCTACGGAAATGGCAATGGCTGTCATGACACGACAGCAAGCGCTGAAGACGAGAAGAGGTAACTTAGAGATAGGGGATCAAAGGATGACAGTTCTTTCAGTAACACCTGAAGTTTTGAAACGATCTCAGAGGGAGGACCCAAGTTTGGAAAACGTTCGTTCTAAAGTTGGGAAACCACCTGCGACGTGTAAAAATGGAAACAAGGTCCACTACTTTTGGAACAAGGGAATACTGTATCGGGCTTACAGTAATAACCACTCCTCACAGAAGCAAGTAGTTGTACCACAGCAGTTCAGGAACGAAGTGATACGTATTGGACACGATACTCCCATGGCCGGTCATTTGGGTGCGCGTAAAACGCAGGAGTACAGAGCAGCTTTTATTGGCCAGGTGTGTGCTCAGATGTGAACAGATACTGCAAATCCTGCGACCAGTGCCAACGTTCTACGCCTCCTGGGAAAATTCGGAAGGCTCCATTGGGAAGCATGCCGCTGATGGATCAGCCGTTCGACCGGGTAGCCGCGGACATCATTGGACCCATAATCCCAGCATCAGACAGAGGACACAGGTTTGTTTTGGTTATGGTGGACTTTGCTACAAGGTATCCAGAAGCGGTACCTCTGAAGCGGATAGATGCTAGTTCTATGGCTGAAGCTTTTTGGAATACATGGACTCGAGTGGGAATTCCGCGGGAAATCCTCACGGACAAAGGGACACAGTTCACAAGCGAAGTCATGGCCGAGGTGAACGCACTGCTCGCGATTCGAGGCATGACCACAACACCGTACCACCCTCAGTGTAACGGATTAGTAGAAAGGTTCAACCAAACCCTGAAGATGATGATCAGAAGGTTGTGCCAAGAACAGCCGAAAGAATGGGACCGATTCTTGCCAGGGCTTCTATTTGCCTACAGAGAGGTTCCGCAGGAATCTACTGGATTCGCTCCTTTCGAACTACTCTTCGGTCGTACAGTACGAGGACCACTGCAAGTTCTCCAGAAGTTATGGACTGATGAGGAGGCCGATGCCGAATCACGTACTGTGGCAGAGTATGTGGTCGAACTTCGAAACAGGATCGAGGAAACTTGCAAGATAGCCCAGACACAATTGACGAAATCTGTTCAAAGGTACAAGCGTAACTTCGACAAGAAAGCTAGGGCCAGAACATTCGAAGTAGGGAGCAAAGTGCTACTCTTCTATCCTGCCAAGAACAAGATGGAAATGGCTTGGCAAGGCCCGTACGTCGTTACCGAGAAGAAGGGAGAGAATAACTACAGGATACGCATCAGGGGGAAAAGAAAAACTGTTTCGTGCAAACTTGCTGAAGGCCTACGTCGAGAGACAGCCACCTGCACAGGTAGAGAAATTAGCAGCAATGGCCGTGATTACTCAAGACGAGAGCGTTGAGGAAGAGGCCGAGGAAGTAAGTGTTTCGACGGGAACAGTTCCCTTGATTCAGTTACAAGCAGAAGAAACTACCATCGATTATCGAGGACATCATGTTGGAAACGGCGAGCTCAGGCCCGACGTTGAGAAACTGGAGAAAATCCGGAGGGCTGAAGCACCAAGACGAAACGCCAGTTGCGGGCATTTCTGGGATTAGCAGGGTACTATCGTCGTTTTGTACCAAGTACGCTGAAACTGCTCGACTGACGCTACCAAGAAACGAGAACCGAACCAGGTTCGGTGGACACCGGAATGTAACGAAGCATTCGAAACGCTTAAGGACCAGTTGTGCAGTGAGCCAGTGGTCAAACTATCTGATTGGGACAAACCTTTTTGCTTAAGGACGGATGCGTCGGGGGTAGGTCTAGGAGCAGTGCTTCTGCAAGAAGGGGACGACGACCTACTACATCCGTGGCGTACGCCAGCAAGAAACTCAGCCCAACAGAACAAAGGTACTCCGCGATCGAGCGAGAATGTTATGCGATTGTCTGGGGAATAGGCAAATTCCACACCTATCTGTTTGGTCAACAGTTAACAGTCGAGTGTGATCACTCACCACTCCAGTATCTACAGACCATGAAACCAGTCAACAGTCGTATTGCTCGTTGGGCACTTTTGTTGCAAGAACATGACTTTGTGGTTAAAGTTATTCCAGGGGTGGAGAATGTCGGAGCCGACTATTCGAGTCGCATGACGGAATAGGGTGCTCTAGTCTGTCATTAAGAAGTACCCAACGGAGAAAAAAATAGGGTGCTCTAGTCTGTCGTTGGTTTTTTTTTTTTTTTTTTTTTTTTTTTTTTTTTTTTTTTTTTTTGCACGGTAGGGGTGCTTTCGATTTAGGTTGGAGGGTATTGTCACGGTTAGTGACTGTTTTGACAGTGGTGGTCGAAAGTTACCGAAGCACCGGTCAGTGTAGGAATAGTGAGTTGTTTTCACGTGGGTAGAGACGGGTTAGTGTTCCTTGTTTTGCACGTGCGGGGCGCGCTAGTGGATACGGTAGTGTGTTCACTGCAGAGTTTACCTTGTCGGTAGCAAGGGAATAATAGTTCGCAGCTGTACTCGGTTAGACCAGGTTGTCTTGCCCAGCTGACTGTTGGAGTCAGTGACTGACGGTTGTGAGAGTCGGTGACACGGCGCCGATCCAGTCCCGTGGTCGTTGGTGGCCAGAGACTGGGGGTTGTTTTTGCCTGCGGGTGACGGCGTTGTGACAGGTCGCAGAGGAGGTAAGTGCGTTAAAAATCCCGCGTGCGAATGTTTTGTCATATTATGGTTGTTATAGGTGTTTTGTACTATGTGCTAGGTCTAGGGGTATCGTGGGGGAAAAAGGAGGGTAGAACTCGATGGGTATTAAAGGGAAGTATTGTTTTGGTGTTATTGTTTGGTTCTGTAATTAGTTGGTCTTAACTGTTAGCGACATGTTGCATTGGTTAGTGGAATGTGTTAGTGAAATGTTGTATTCGCTTGTTGTGAAAGTGCAGAGAATGTTAGGAAGGCTTTTTTATGTTTGAGAACTTTCGTTGTTTTGGTTCATGTGTACATTTTGGAATGATTTGGAAAGCACGTGTCACATGAGTGAAGGTCAAGTGCTTGAATGGCTAGTGGTAGTGTTTTTGTAAACCAAGCAGGGTGGGTATGGTGGTTAGCTATTTTTAGGACCCTCTGGTTTACGTTGCTTACGGGGCCGTTTAGGCTTCTGCTTTTGTTTTGCATTTTGACGTTCGGGATCGGGACCGGTTGGAGGGCCGACGGGCATTAGGACCAACCACGCCTCGCTGGACTGAGTGTCGGCGTGGAAGGGGCGCGGTCATCTGTACTGCCGAAGCTGCCGTGTCGCCATCGCAACCGGACCTCGCGCCAGGGAAACGGAGAGAGAGACAGACAGAGAGGGAGAGAGAAGACCCGCGAAGCTGTACGACCGTTAAGGAAGCCGGACGGGAGGGATCCACATGCGTTCGTCGACTTACTACGGTGGTCCCATTCTTATTCAGCTTTCCGTCACTCACTCTGCCTTGGTGTAGTTACAAGATTCTTGTATATGAACAGTATATTGTAAATGACGTTTTTCAGCCGTCAGTTCGGAGGGCTGTAACCTGACTTTTTTTGTTGTATTGTGGAGCAACAGTGCTGCGTAGCGTGGGGGAGTGTTTGTTTCCGCCACTCGATGCAATGCTGTGGAAGTAGTATTAACCTTGGTTTAGTTTTTTCCCTTTTGTTTTTCTTTTCTTTCTTTTTTTTTTTCCGGGAGGGGGAGGGGAGTAGGGGGCAGGGAGGGGAAGTGTCGGTGGGAAGTGTGGGAAGGAAGGAAAGGGGGAATAGTTAGTGTAATAGTAATAAAGATCGAGTGTACGTGTAAAGTAAATGTGTTGTGTTGCTTGTGCCGAGCTGTAACCTGTCTTGAGGCAAGACGCTAGGGTCCTTTATCTATCTCTTCCTTCTCTTCTACTCCCAACCTTCATTCTCGTCTATCTTTAGTCGGGACATTTGGGGTTCTACTTCTATTCTATCTTCCATTCTCGTCTGACTTTCTCTGTCTGACTTTCTCTAGAAATCATTTTTTTTTTTTTTTACTGTTTTAATTCTTTTCTGAACAGAATTAATTTTTACTAAGAAGTTGAAACAATACAAAGCTGGCTAACAAACTCACACAATGTCTTTCTCCAAACTAGCTATATGCAAAAGTTCAAGTAAATATGACAAATTACGGACTCTAATCCGGGTCAACCGACTTCCTATAAACGGTTGTTTGTGTCTTCAATGAGACATTCAATTACAATATGCTCGGAGGCTCTCTTAGCCACCCATTTAAGAAAGTATTTCACCAAGTTTCAAGCTTTTGTGTACAGAAATATCGGAGATTCTCTTGTTTACGCACGCACGCACATACGGCGCTTCGCGTCAAAATTAATGTACGTTCAGCTCAGCGGCGAGGTTAGCGTAATTAGGCATGACGTAATTCTTATCTTGTAACTTCAGTTGTTAGAGGTTTAGCCTGCCCATGGACATGCTATTAAATTCGCCCCCACCGCGACCCGTCCTAAAGTCCCTTCTATAAATAGAAGGGACTTAAAAAGAGTCTAAAAGAAGATTATTATTATTTTATAAATTGTTGTCGCAGCAAGAACATATTGCAACGTTTTCTCCATCGCTATTTGTCCGTCATAATGCATTACATAAATCGAGCAAGATGAGTGACGGCTGCTTTCCTTGACGAATACAGCAAAAGGGGCGGTCCGTGGTGCAGTGGTTAAGGCGCCTGCCACCAATGCTAAAGGTGCGAGGTTCGATTCCGGGTTCCGGCGTCGGATTTTTCTCCTCTAGTGTCACCGTTAATTCGGGCGGACCGTCGGGGGTTCTTTCTCCGGGTACTCCGGCTCTTCCTCCCCCTCCACTTTGGTATCAGTTTCAGCCAACTTAATAAAATTCCAAATACAAAAACGACTTCCAAATACCGTCACTTCAGTAGCTCGCTTGAGCTTGCCCTTAAGGCTTCCCTACACGGAGAAACGAAATGCACAAGAAACGAAACATTTTCATTGCATCGAAATGCCTTTTCCGCACACGCAGAAACGCGGTGAAAATTCATTTCGCCTGTTCACCGACACATGCTCTGGTTTGTATCGGTGGATATCGGGTCATATTTCTGACTACTGACGCTTAAAAACTAAACATATAAGACATTTACACAATTAAAGTGAATTGCCTACCATATCGAATAAACGTAAGCGCTTTTGAATGCGTAAACAAGGCTGGTTCAGTGAATCGAGGATGCCGCCGTCTCGAAGCGATAGCCGCCATCTTGTAGGCGGCTTCGAAGAGCAGCCGATGAAAGTGGGGTTCAGAAAACTGACCTAAAATCATATTTTGGTGGTACTTTAGTGATGATACTTGATAGATTCCATTTCGAAATAGATTTCTCCGCTTAAATCGTACAGAATCGTGCGTCACATCACGCAATTCTAGCCATAATAGACCTGACTCCACGGCATCGCTTTACCGTTGCAGTCCTCAGTGTTTGGGCTTGAATGACGTCAGATTGGGGTGTGACCCGAGCGGACGGCACTGATTCGGCGAAACGTTTCGCAAAATAGAGACAAGTTCTATTTCGTGAAACGGTGAAATGTTGGAGAAATGTCTGAAATGCGGACATTTCGACGAAATGTTTCGTTTCGTTTCTCCGTCTGAGGAAGCCCTTAGCACCGCGTGAATGTTCTGTGTTTACGTACAGTGTGTGAGTGAATGCGTGTGATTCACGTGAGCGTGCTTGTTGGGTTCAGTTCGCGGCTACATTCTGCGCATTGAGTTATATTATAAATATGAGAAATGCGCCATATAAATACCATGTAATAATAATAAAAGCAAGGTGTGAAACTGAAAGCGGGCTGCCTTTTCTATCCGGTGTTCTTTTGTACCACTAAAATATAGTGACGAGCACAAAAATCAGTACGACAATTTTAGAATCATCGGAAACTCTAAAGTGTTTCCGATGATTCCAGAATTGTCGCATTTCTTTTGCTCGTCACTGAGTACAGTTGTATACATGTAGAGTTCCTCAGAGTTTTCATCCGCTTCTCCAAAACTCATCTTTCGTATGGCTTGCACAATGTTATTTTTTATTTGCAACGTATGCATGCCTTGTTATGTGGTTTGTCTTTTTTATTGTAAATGTTTAAATGCCTTTTTGTGTCTTGTAACATTCGTTTTGTTTTGAATAAAAGGGAAATAATATTCAATTTTTCTTTATTTTCATTGCCAATTCCACCCCCCCCCCTTCTCCTCCCCTCTCCCCCTCCCCTTTAATTCCACCCACCCACCCCACCCACCCCCAACACACACACACACACACACACACACACACACACACACACACACACACACACACAAATCCGAATCAGTTTGATCTTGTGTGCGTGTGTAATGGTTGTGTGTGGATGTGTGTGTGTGCGCGCGCCTGTGTGTGTGTGTGTGTGTGTGTGTGTGTGTGTGTGTTTATATGTGCGCGCGCGCGCGCGTGCGTGCGTGCGTGCGTGCATTGTGCCACTCTAGTAGCTGCGCGCGAGAGAGAGATGAAATGCTGTACTAATCACAGGTAGAAATAGTTAGCTCGTGCCATTGTCCACACCTCCATTTGCTAATCTAAAAGTACAAAACTACTTACGTACAAAATACAAAATAACATATGCCTACACTGAATCACAATACGTCATTCCAATTAAACGGATACGGCAAAGTGAAAAATACTGGGTACAACAACTAATAATGTGAAAAGTAGTTCTCAGATCACAGGTGCATAAGCCTGTCTCGAAACATAAAAGTGTTTCTTGACAGGCTTATGACAAGTGTGTTTGATGATCATACTTTTGCTGTTTCCGCCGCCACTTGGTTGACCGTTTTTGTTGCACTGCCACATAACGATCAGCCATCGCGGCGGCGTCAAATAGAATCAGAGGCAGAGTCAGCCGCTCTTGTGAAATTGACAACGCTAACGGACGTCATTTTGAGCTTCACGTCACTGAATGTGGTGACTCCAATAGCTGTTGTTGCAGCTTGTGACAATTATATATATAATTGCAAAATACGATGTACATTTTGTTGGAAATCAAACAAAGACATGTCGGACTACTTTTCTGTGAGCACCTCAGAGACACAGAGCAACGAGTAGAAGTGAAAGCTGAGGTAGGTTTGTTGTATAAATCAATAAGTTATGCTCTTATTACGCAAAATGAATCACTCGTGCTCAGGTTAACCGAAAACATGCTGCTCGTTAAAACCTGTATTGTATAGGTCAGCCTGAGCAGGAGAAATCTATTGTGCGTAACTGGAGGCAAGGCACAATAAAATCTACAGTAATTATTACATCACACACACACACAAACACACACACACACACACACACACACAAACACACACCATCGCACACACACACACACGCACACACACACGCACGCACGCACGCACGCAAGCACGCACACACACGCACGCACGCACGCACGCGCGCACACACACACACACACACACACACACACACACACACACACACACACACACACACACTGTCGCGAAGTCATGGAGAAATTTATTTCCGAACTCAATACGTGGATTTGAAACGGAAATAAGTCGTACTGAAACACGAAGAAACAATTATGAACTCATATTGAGGAGCAAAAGAAATGCGACATTTTTGGAATCATCGGAAACACTTCAGTGTGTCCGATGATTCCAAAAATGTCGCATTTCTTTTGCTGCTCAGTATATTATGCCTGTGTACAGACATGGGGAGGTGTCCATCAAGCCCGCCTTGTACCAGCCACGGGAGATGTGGGATTCGGCGGCACCGAAAGTGTACGGTAAAGGCACGTCGGCCATGGCACTGCTTGGTCCGAGTAAGCAACGGTCTTCGGGCCGACGTCGGCCGCAGTGGAACCGCGCAGGACTGTGTGCTAATGGGGCCTACGTCGGCCCGAGGGTCTTTTGCTTACAAGGATAATACGGCCACATCGGCCATGATGATGTACCGTAATGACAAATTGACCATGACAGTGTACGGTAATTGCAGATACGTTACGGTAATATCACATCGGTCATGATAACATAAGATAATATAAGTTATTGGTCGGAGGAGTTCGCTACACGGATCCGTGTAGGCATGAGGGAGGTCAAAGGAAACATTGTACTCCGAAGGCCTGAGGGGTACAATGGTTCCTTTGACCTCCCGAAGGCCTACAAAGGGTCCGTGCAGCGAACCCCTCGGACCAAAAACGTATTTGTTTTCATTCCTACACTATTTTCGTAAAAGAAATCAAGAAGACATCTTGCGACCTCGATCACAACAGACATAACTGACGTCAAAGGAATATACCTTTATACATAATAGACTTATGACGTAATTTGAAATATGTCATGACGTCTCCGTCTCCAGTACTGAGTGTGCTTGTTGTTTCGAACAACACTAAGTAACTTTGTACTTTAGAACGTTTAGCGATTTTTTATAGAACAAAACTGGCATCCAAGATGAGTCATCGAGAGGGCTACAAAACGTCCGCCATTTTTCGCTACAGGGTTTTTATATCACGGTCACATGGTACGGTTTGCGCTAATAAAAGCGACTGGTCGTGTGACGTAGGGATGAAAACAAGATAGTTTATTGCCATATGTTTCCATGTACAAAGCAATAAAAAATATTGGAATTTGTCTTGATGTCAGTTACTAAAATAACACACACATACACACACACACACACACACACACACACACACACACACACACACACACACATACACACACACACACACATACACACACACACACACACATACACACACAGTAAACTCTAAAATATGATTTTCATGCTAAATACTAAGCAAATACCGGTATTAAACACGGCGAACGGCACGCCTCACTGATTCAGTTAAAAGCTGACTGTACACATTCCGACAAGTTCTCACTCGCCATGTAAGTATGTTCACGGGCGCCATGCTAATCAGTCTGGAACGCAATCTTGGCTGATTCATCTCCCGCTGTGACAAAGTGGTTGGAGTGAATGCGATAAGCAGATGACACGATTACTTACCAGTTACATTCAAACACTATGTGCATTGGATGTCATATGAGATTGATGTATTTAACTTCACATCGCGTGTGCCCATAGTCATGACTCGTCTGTTCAATATGGCCGTTAAATGGGCGTTCAATTAATTATATAGTCAAACCCGGACAATTCAATGTCGCAGGGAAACGAATTTCGTCTACAACTTATCCGATTTCGGATACTCCGTAGCGGGCCGTAAGTATTACCAATTATCCGAACAGTCTTGAAATTTTGATAATTCGTAACCGATGATAAAAAAAACCCGAATTATCCGAGCAATCTTGTGTACAGAACTACATTGACAAGTCACTTGGAAAGACCGGCGTGTGAATTATGCCTCCCAAACAGTGTCTGTCCGAATTCAGTGTTCTCGGAAGTAGCGTCATATCCAGGCGGAAATGACGTTTCCAGTCGCCGTACCGGTGTCAGTAGGCGAGGCGTCCTGTGTATCTTGTACACAACAAAGCAACCTGTTTCAAACGACCGCTGTATGTGTCCTGAGTTAGACCGTGAGGTCCACGATCACAAGACCGTCAACAGATGGGCGTGCTCACAACTACAACCCAGTCAGCAACATACGGCGTGCTCACAACTACAACCCAGTCATCAACAGAGAGCGTGTTCACAAAATACAACCTAGTCATCAACAGACAGCGTGCTCACAACTACAACCCAGTCATCAACAGACAGCGTACTCACAACTACAACCCAGTCAGCAACAGACAGCGTGCTCACAACTACAACCCAGTCAGCAACAGACAGCGTGCTCACAACTACAACCCAGTCAGCAACAGACAGCGTGCTCACAACTACAACCCAGTCAGCAACAGACAGCGTGCTCACAACTACAAATCAGTCAGCAACAGACAGCGTGCTCACAACTACAACCCAGTCAGCAACAGACAGCGTGCTCACAACTACAACCCAGTCAGCAACAGACGGCGTGCTCACAACTACAACCCAGTCAGCCACAGACAGCGTGCTCACAACTACAACCCAGTCAGCAATAGACAGCGTGCTCACACCTACAACCCAGTCAGCAACAGACATCGTGATCACACCTACAACCCAATCAGCAACAGACAGCGTGCTCACAACTACAACCCAGTCAGCAACAGACAACGTGCTCACAACTACAACCCAGTCAGCAACAGACAGCGTGCTCACAACTACAACCCAGTCAGCAACAGACAGCGTGCTCACAACTACAAATCAGTCAGCAACAGACAGCGTGCTCACAACTACAACCCAGTCAGCAACAGAGAGCGTGCTCACAACTACAACCCAGTCAGCAACAGACGGCGTGCTCACAACTACAACCCAGTCAGCCACAGACAGCGTGCTCACAACTACAACCCAGTCAGCAACAGACAGCGTCCTCACACCTACAACCCAGTCAGCAACAGACATCGTGATCACACCTACAACCCAATCAGCAACAGACAGCGTGCTCACAACTACAACCCAGTCAGCAACAGACAACGTGCTCACAACTACAACCCAGTCAGCAACAGACAGTGTGCTCACAACTACAACCCAGTCAGCAACAGACAGCGTGTTCGCAACTACAAGCCATTTACTTTTTCTAAAGAACATCGGGCCAATGTCGGCCGCTGCTGCTCAGCACACGACAGTACGCGGGCCAACAGCCGCCGGCATCGGCCCGAAAACTGGGAACTAAATTCCCCACTAAACACACACACACACACACACACACACACACACACACACACACACACACACACACACACACACACGAACACAAACAAACACACACACACACACACACACACAAACACAAACAAACACACACACACACACACACACACACACATACTTTCGAAACTAAGCAGAGTTGACTTTCTTTAACCTTTTTCATCATGATACACTATTGCTTGAAATAAGTTTGACTACGATAGTTCAAGATGGTGCCAGAATAGCTTGGCGTCTGAGCTATTCTGGCACCATCCTTGAACTGAAATGGTTGATCTATCTCTTAATCTGTAATGTAGCCTTCATAGAATAGTAAGCAAATTCAAAAATAAATCAGCCTCAGGATGTAACGGGTTAAACACGCTTACAGTTTTGATTTTCTTGTCCTACCTTCCTCTGTGACAGCCTGCTTAGCATTTTTCTATGGTGGTGGTTGTTGGTATTGTTGCTATTCATCTTCCTGTTTTTTTGTGTTGTATGACTTTCTTCGCTTCTTTCTTCCTGGTTGTCGTTGTTACGTTTGTGTTTGGGTTATTCTTTTAGGGCATGTGTGAGTTAATCATAGGAACGACCCGGTGTCCAGTTGAGTTATTTTGTATAAGAATCACTTACCATTCGTTTTCTTTTGCACGGAGAATTGCGATCGATTTTGTTTGTATAGCTAGAACGTTGCATATTTTCGCTACGTTGTTGCTGACGTTCGACCTAGTTTAACCTAGAACGTTCTGGAAAGGGCGCGATTATTCTAGTGACCTCAAATATGACGTCAAAGTTGTTGGCTACATTTCGCAACATTTATGGAATGCGCCTAGATGTTAGTTGACGATGTTAGAGAAATACATGTCACCAAATCTTGGTGACAAAGCTTTATTAAATAAACAAATCATGCACTCTGAGTTGTTGGCTACATTTCGCAACATTTATGGAATGCGCCTAGATGTTAGTGGACGATGGTAGAGAAATCTAGAGTGTTCTTTTTAATGAATAAGAGGGCATTGCAGTATTCTATGCGGGACAAGACTAAAGAGACGACCAGTTTGGAGGTAGCTTTAGTAGTGAGGTAATGATGGATAGAACTGGTGCTCCCGGCAAGCCGCAGCGTGTGTCTACACCAGCAGAGAAAAAAACAAAGCGTCAGAGATACCCCGAAACAGATGCCGCTGGAGAGCCTAAAGATACCTGGACGCCCACAACTTGAAGTTCGGGCCCGGCAAGCCGCAGCGTGTGTCTACACCAGCAGAGAAAAAAACAAGACGTCAGAGATACCCCGAAACAGATGCCGCTGGAGAGCCTGTTTCCTCTGTGGAATGAAGGGACACACGGCAATACGATGCCCTTCCTAGGGTGTTCCCCGAAGCGACAATACCAGAAGGCCCAACCAAGACCGCGGGACAGCAGGCAGAGGTGGTCCCACGTCTCAACACAGAGCCTTTGCTGTACTGGCCAACGATGTGACGTCACCTGGTGACTTTGAGTCTGGAGAGAGGCGGGCGACACCGGAGCTGATCGAGTCCTTTAATAGGAGTGGCCGCATTCCAGTTGGCGATGGGGCAACATTCTTACCAGTTTCCAACATCGCGCTGCTTGAGAGTGAAGTGTCCAACATGCCAGTGGTTTCAGGATTCGTCGGCAGCATATCAGTGAGAGTGCTGAGAGACACAGGTTGTAGCAGCGTCATCGTGAGAGAAGACCTAGAAGCTGAAGACCAGAAGCTATAGGAGTGGACAACCCTCATCCTGGCAGACGGAACTGTGAGAATTATCTCACTTACCAAGGTCAATGTCAACACCCCGTACCTGACAGGAGAGGTGAAGGCTTTATGTGTGAAGACACCAGTCTACGACCTTATCATCGGAAACGTTGACGATGCCAGAAACGCAGAGGATCCAGATCTGGAGTGGAGACCTGAAACCTGTGCCGTTACCACGAGAAGTCAAGCAAAAAAGCGTCACCAGACCATCCCTCTAAAAGGGGCTGATAACACAGACGCAGCTGTGGTGAACATGGACAAGCTGGTGAAACTACAGAGAGCTGATCCCACTCTTGACAAGATCCGAGGTCAGATCGAGCCCGTAACATGAAGAGGGAAGGAGGTAACCTTCGAGACCAGGACATCTTGTACCGGGTATTCGCCAGCCATGGAGACAAGCCTGTCCGTCAAGTGGTGGTTCCTGAACCCCTGAAGATGCAGGTGATGAAACTGGCCCATGCTTCCAACTTAGGAGGACACCTGGGAATCAGTAAGACCCTCGACAGGATCCGGGCAGTCTTCTTCTGGCCTGATATGGGGGGGGGGGCGACGTCACCTGATTCTGCAGGTCGTGCGACATATGCCAGAAGACAATCTCCAAGGGAAAGGTGTCCAAGGTTCTTCTCGAGAAGATATCACTTATCGATATGCCTTTCAAGCTGTTGATCTCGTGGGGCCAACATCTCCCCCAAGTGAAGATGGCCATCGTTACATTGTGACACTGGTGGATTATACTAAAGATATCCTGATGCCATACCACTAAAGAAGATCGACACTCCAACAGTGGCAGAGGTGATCGTGAACATGTTCAGCCGTCTGGGGATTCCAGAGGAGATCCTGAGTGATCTAGGGACCCAGTTCGTCTCAGACTGCATGTAAGAAGTCAATCGGCTGTTGAGCATCCGACACCTCACTACGACCCCGTACCACCCCATGTGTAACGGGTTGGTTGAAACGTTTAACGGGACATTGAAGGCTATGCTGAAGAAACTGTGTGCTAAGCAGTCAAGGTTCTAGCATAGGTACATCATTGCCCTGCTCTTCGCATACGGTGAAGTTCCTCAAGATTCGACAGGGTTGTCCCCCTTTAAATTACTGTATGGCAGGACTGTAAGGGGACCCATGCACATCTTGAAGGAGCTGTGGACCAAGGACATCGACGCGCCTGAGGTGAAGATCAGCTAGCAGTATGTCTTTGACCTGAGGTAGAAGCTGGAGGATACCCTCAGGATGGCTCGAGAAGAACTGGAGAAGTCGCAGAGCAAGGAGAAGCATTACTATGACCGTAAAGGCAAACCTCGACGAAAACCTGTTTGACCTAAATAAATTCCGCCACTAGGAGGGTAATGAAGACATCCAGTTCGGTCAATGCCTGACCCAGGCACAACAAGAAGAGCTGAGAGCCCTAACTATGGAGTTCAAACATCGGATTACACCTGACCCGGGGGACAACAGACACCATCCAGCATAAAGTTAATCTGACATCACACGAGCCGGTTTCGCAGCAAGCCGTATCGTCTACCTTACCACACGAG
This sequence comes from Semisulcospira habei, assembly GCA_036245525.1. NCBI lineage: Eukaryota > Metazoa > Mollusca > Gastropoda > Semisulcospiridae > Semisulcospira > Semisulcospira habei. The sequence continues at coordinate 175,837,259 of BTPG01000001.1, forward strand.
GAAAGAACTGAAGAAAGACATCAAGGAGATGCTAGGAGTCATCAGGGAGTTCAAGTCGCAATATGCGTCCCGAATGGTCATCGTGAAGAAACCAGTTTGATCCAACCGGGTGTGTGTGGACTACCGTAAAGTCAATAAGCTAACAGTATTCGACCCAGAACCCGTGCCCACAGCGGAAGAAGTGTTCCAGAAGGTCAGTAGAGACCGGTTCTTCTCCAAGATTGACCTAAGCAAAGGGTACTGGCAAATCAAGGTTGCAGAGAGGGATATCTACAAGACAGCTTTCGACACACCCGACGGTCATTGGGAGTTATTGGATGCCTTTTGGGATGGTAAACAGTGGTTCCACTTTGAAGAAAGGTATGAAAAAGATTCTAGAGGATCCTAATGTTTGTTTGGTTTTTTTTTACTGGGACGACATCCTGATCTATACCAAGACCTGGGGAGATCACCTCAAGGCCCTCCGAGAGCTGTTCAAGCGCCTGTCAGATGCGAATTTCACCATCTGACCGCGCAAGTGCATGCTTGTGGCCGACAACGTGGACTTCATCGGGCACCGGTTAAACGAAGGCTTGAAAGGACTACATGACGACAACGTGAAAAAGATCAAGGATGCCCCACGACCTACTACCAAGACGCAGGTTCGCTCATTCATGGGCCATGCGAACTATTACCGTATTACTTATATAAATCTAACAGTTATTATTACTTGTATAATCTAACTATATTGTATAATCTAGAGCACGTTCGTGTTTGTGTATGTGTGTTTCTCCTGCCTACTTCCTAAGTTCAGAGAAAGACATGGGTAATAGGCGAGACCGTATGCATCCTTTATGAGGATGTAGATGGTCGTCTTGTTCTATACCTGCGTATTTCTCTGTGGGCTGGCGATTGGGTGCCTGATAGGCGGGGGCAGGGGATCTAACTGTTTGTCTGTCCAGCGCTGAGTAATTCCCCTTGGTATGTGTACAATTCTGACAGCGATAGCCTCACCTATCTGGTTTGTGAGTATTCTATAACTCGAGGCAAACTTGTATCGTTACATTGTTGTGTATTGTCTTGTGCATCTACTGTGGGAATTCAGGGTATTTACCCGACCACATTTAGTAGTGCACCTTCGTGTTTGTGTATATATGTTTCTCCTGCCTACTTCCTAAGTTCCGGAGAAAGACATGGGTTATAGGCGAGACCTGATGCATCCTTTATGAGGATGTAGATGATCGTCTTGTTCTATACCTGCGTATTTCTTTGTGGGCTGGCGATTGGGTGCCTGATAGGCGGGGGCAGGGATCTAACTGTTGTCTGTCCAGCGCTGAGTAATTTCCCTTGGTGGGTGTGTGTTAGCGAGAATACATCCCGAAATTCGCAGCTGTCACAGCTGCCCTGACTGACTTGCTGAGGAAAGGACAACCCAACGAGGTGAAGTGAGAGGAGGCCCAAGAGCGAGCATTTCAAGCAGTTCGTGACATCCTGTCCGAGAAGCCCGTTCTACACTACCCGACCCATCGAAGACCTTCGTCTTGAGGACCGACGCCTCCAACGACGGAATGGGTGCCATCCTTATGCAGGAGGATGACGGAAAATTCTACCCAGTGAGCTACGCCAGCAAGAAGTTGACCCGGGCCGAGAAGAACTACTCTACCATCGAAAATGAGTGCCTAGCCATTTTCTGGGGAGTGAGGAGATTTGAACTGTACCTGCAGGGAGTACCATTTGTGTTGCTGACGGACCATCAACTCTTGAACTATCTGAACTCTGCCAAGTTCACAAACTCCCATATCCTGAGATGGGCGATGTTCTTACAAAGCTTTAACATTAAGTTACAGTCCATCAGGGGTTCACAGAATTTTGGAGCGGATTACCAGCGCAGAGCAGTTTGAAGGAACATTTCTTTTCTTTATTCAGGACAGTTTAAACGAACTGTGAGACAATTATTCCAAAGCAGTTTATTTGATTTAATTTTGATGTTAGATTATTAGGGTATATAGTTTTTTGTAGTTTAACACAGCCACAACCGTGTTTTGAGGTTTGACAAGAAATTTGGTGAAATTTCGTAATTAAAAGTGGGGTAATGTTGCTTTTGTGGTTGCGTTATTTTTTTTAGGGCATGTGTGAGTTAATCATAGGAAAGATCCGGAGTTCATTTGAGTCATTTGTATAGGAATCACGTTCCTTCGTTTCCTTTTGCATGGAGAATTGGGACCGATTTTGTTTGTGTAGCTAGATGTTTCTCGCATATGTTCGCAATATTGTTGCTGAAGTCCGACCTCGTTTAACCTAGAACGTTCTGGAAAGGGCGCGATTATTCTAGTGACCTCAAATATGACGTCAAAGTTGTTGGCTACATTTCGCAACATTTATGGAATGCGCCTAGATGTTAGTTGACGCTTGTAGAGAAATCTAGCGTGTTCTTTTTAATGAATATTAATGAGGTGTGTTTACGTTTTCTTTTCTGATTGGTTGAGTTGTGTAATTTGCTGGATTTTTCTGGAAATCTGTAATAGTATAAAAGAGTGTGTTAGGAAATGTGTGGGTGCATTGTGTGGGAGACGCAGTGTATCAGAATTGTCGATGCGTTGTAGAGAGACAGTGTACCAAAGTGCATTATGCTGAGATTGCATCGTGAGAATAAAGTACTGTTGGAACTGTTACTCCAGTACTGTGATCTACAACCTTGTGCCACGTGTGACGAGTTGCAGCTGAGTGAAGTTTCTTTACAAGAACGCTGCGTGAGTGCGTCTGGCGTGATTGCATCATACTACGACTACGACTACCACGTAACAGTCGTCATGTGTATAACTGTATTCGGCAGTCCCTGGCACAGCGGTAAAGCGTCTACCACCAATGCTAAACGTCCGAGGTTCCATAACGTTGGTCTTTTCTAGTCCCGTGAGGGTTCGGCGTTGCCGATTTTTCTGCTCTAGTAAATGTAACCGTTAATACTGACGGACCGTCGGGGGTTCTTTCTCTCGCCTGCTCTTTCTCTCCCTCCGCCTTGGTACCACGTCAATGTCCTGTGTTTGTCTTGTGATTTGTTTGTATTCAGTGTGTGAGTGAATGCGTGTGTTTCACGTTAGCGTGCATGTTGCGTTCAGCTCGCGGCGTTTTGAGCCAGTTCATTGATCATGATCGTTATTATTATTATGTGTAAAGTGGCACGTGTTCAAAGTGTGTACAACCGTTTAAACCCATTCAACCCCAAGATCGCATTTCCCAAATTTTGGAGGTATCACTTAACAACTATGTGCAAGTTCCAGGAGGTGGCTCGACCATGATAATTCAAGGGTAGTGCCTAATGGCGCCAAGCTAATCTGGCACTACCCTTAAATTATCATGATCGCTCCTTCTCCTGCTCAGTGAAGTGCGTCGGTGCTAAATGGATTAAATTGGGACAGGTCTCACGGCCGCCACATCACCCTCTGCGTCTGTAACAACCACGCATGTCCGGCCTCGCTACTTGCGCCGAGTAGTAGCATACCTCGTTCACGTCCAGCCTCAACGTGTGGAGATGGATCCATCTGTAATGTATCTTAAGAGCAGTGCCTCATCAGCATGTCGTCACGGAGTGGCTCTCAGCTGATCGGACCCTGCCCTGGAGCTAGTATCCGTCTCCCGGAATTTGTACTGACGTGTCGAAAGCAAACGATTTTCTACTGTGACGCTGCTGGCGATGGCTGTGGGAGGGACAATCAAGATGCGTGTACATCCGTATGTAGTTCAGACACTGCACACTGTGATGTTGTGTCCAAGCAACTTAAAGTTCAGGTTAAATAACATTAGTGTTCAATTCAGGGCTGCCTTTCAAAGTGCATTTCATTGTCATAACCAGCGTGTTTTTGAGCAGCGCACAATCTGCAGAGAGAGAGAGAGAGAGAAAGTAGCAGGTAAATATGTCTGTACAAAAATCAGCTTGTTCAGTTTGTTATTCTGACTCATTTGTGTATTTGTCATCTATCTAACCTTTCCTTATCTATATGTGTTTACTATATATGTTTGAATTGTAAGGCGCTTAGAACCATTTGGAATATCTCAAGACATTATTATTATTATTATTATTATTATTATGTTCTTATTGTTGTTGTTGTTCCCGTATGGCCATCAGTATTTTTTATTTATTTATTTTGCGAAAAGTCTTGAGGGTAAACTAATCAGAACAACCGTTTAAGCTTAACCCCTTCACTGCCAGTGGACGCAGACTGTTTTTAAAATTATTGTACATTCAGCGTCTAAGTACTGAACAGCCGTCAAGAGGTTTCAGAAAATGTTGTAAATCCTCATGAGCCCCCGCAACTCGTGATGCTCAGTTTTCTCAGCAGTCAATGGGTTAAAGTACACCTTTTACTAAAGTAGTCAACATGATTGTGTTCAATTTTAGTTATTGATTTGATGCAGTGTTTAGTATCTGGGCTTCTCAGTAACCTACAGACGTTTGTCCAAAACAATGGTCTAATGTCCACGTAACAAACAGGGCACAAACTGCAGCAGGAAATGAATCCACTATGATTTTCAGAAATCAGAAGAATGTTAAAATTGCACATATTTCGACGAAAACATTGGATTAAAAGCCAGGACAAACATGCGATAATCCACTGTTTTCGTCGAAACACGTCTAAATTTGGATCTACTTCTGAGTTTCGAACATCGTCTAATTAGAGAGACGGTAGGGCACTGCAAGAAGAGATGAATCGCGAGTAAACAACTTGATTGAGAGACTTCAAACTAATTAACTCACTCAGCCCGACGGCCGTATTTCCCAAATTTTGGAGGCGTCATCTAATGACCATGCACCAGTTGCGGAGATGGATCGACCATGATAATTCAAAGGTAGTGCCAGATTAGCTTGGCGCCGACAGGCGCCAAGCTAATCTGGCACTACCCTTGAATTATCATGATCAACCCATCTCCTGCTGCAGTGCGTCGGGGCTGAATGGTTAAAGCATTGCTCATGAACTATCATGGTCGATCTATCTGCCGTAAATGCCGTTTAGAAATAAACACATTAAACTGTACTGTTAAACATGGAAACTCCGAAGCAAAGAGGTGACTGCCACTTGTGTAGAATGCAAAGAAAATCCCAACAAAGACAGAAACACGCATATAGAGGACGGTTACTGCACAATATTTTCTATTTTTCAGGTTTAGACACTTTGTCAAAATAGACATACATACACTCAAGAAAACAGTGCACTCTTTTCTTTTTCTTTTTTTTTTTCTTTTTTTTTTTTCTTTTTTTTTTTTAACATTCTGCACCAGAAAAACGACAGATAAGTCGTTGGTTTCAATAGTTTATTGCTTTGCAAAATGCATAAGAGGATATACAGCAATTTCCATCAGATTAAAACAAGCCACAGGCTTATAGGATAAGTAGTTCACTGACGGTTTTCTTGTCTCTATTCATGTTGGAGTCATTATTTGGTACTGGTCATAAAAAGCAGGAATTGTGGTACAAAATTAAAACTTGAGCAAAGTTCATGAAATTTAATTCGCAGCATTTTCTATCAATCTAGTTTCAGAATTAATTAGTAAAAAAGAAAAACTTGGGGTCAAGTTGCTTCGGCACAATATTGCAATCAGTCTTCAGCCACTTGTCACGTGACACCGATGTGCAGATAAAAGTGATACGAGAATGAAAGCAACTTACGTTGATATGAAATAATTAGATGAACTTCTTTTCTAGCCCTAAAACTTAAAAATGAAGTTTTTGATATAATTTGTTGTGTTCATATACTGATCATAGTCGTCTGACACTGAAACGTTAGAAACCATACAACTTAAAAGTTCCGTCAAGATCTACTACTTCCATATTTTCCTTTGTTTTCTTATTTAAGTAAGATATTCCTTGCAATATCATCAACATTTCGTCATGCACGTTATCAATTGTTACCTTGTCAGTTGGAAATGTGAACGGAGTTACAGCGTTTCATGTGACACCGCGTGACAAGACGATGATGAAAGATAGTATAATCTAACTCATTTTTGAAAATAATATAGATAAAAATGCGCCTCAGTGTTGATTTTAGAGTTACAATACAATGATGGAAAATAGTACAACCTATCTCAGCTTTGACTATTATCGATAAAAGTGCGCCACAGTGGTTATTTTAGGGTTCTAGTGCTTCATGTGACTCATCGGCAATTTTTCAGTCAGAGGCAGTTTACACTTGTAAACAGGAACTGGGTTCCCACCGAGTAGAGTTCAACCCGGTTGGAGCGTTTACACTTGCATTTGGAACCGGGGTTGACCGGCCCACGTGACCGTGACAAAGCATCTTAGGAATGCATCAAAGCGCCTCCTCCATGAAACACCTTGCAGTTGAATTTGGGTGGTGACCAGTCATTATAGGGCTGTTTGTTTGTTTGTTTGTTTGTTTGTTTGTTTGTAAATACATACAATTATTACGATGTACTATTTCTTTCTGCACAAAAAGAGACGATCTCTAAACATGACATTAAAGCTCTTAGCGAGCGCGGATTTCGGGAAGGGGGGTGTTACAGCAGTTCCGGCCCCCCCCCCCCCCAACTCGCCCTGGCCAAAATTTCTTTGAAATGCTACAATAAAGTCCCTTTTGGGGGAGTTGGGACCTCCTCCCCCTTCTCTCCCCCCCCCCACCTTCCACCTCCCCCCACCTTCCACCTCCCCCCTACCCCCCCACTCCCACCTCCCCCTCCCTCCCCCCACCCCCACCTTCCACCTCCCCCCCCCCCACCTTCCACCTCCCCCCCACCCCCACCGTCCACCTCCCCCCCCCCCCCTTCTTTCCACCATTGTTCGAGATTTCGGTGCGTGGCGAGAAAGTGGAGGATGGTTCTTGATTTTCGGCCACTAAAGGCAAGGTCTATCGTCGGGAGGCCTTTTGTGTCAGGTTGAAGGTCCCAAACAAAAAGTACCTCTCGAGGTAACTAATCCGCCCCTACATAGTACAGAAAAGTTTGGGAAAAAAGAAGAAAAAGTTTCTTACAGATCATTTTAGGCATTGAATCGTCTGTGTTGGGTTACTTCGAGGGTTACAGCGTGGTATCGTAGTCCTCTGAAGATGATTATCACACCGATGCACCGAAAGCACGAAGGTCTGATAATCAGCTTCAGAGGACTACAAACCACGATGTAACCCGAGAAGTAACCCAACGTAAACGGTTCAGTGTCATTGTCGTTCAGTCTAAATTACTCACTATTTGAAGCCTCGAATGTTTGTCTGACGTCAGGAGTAAAACGCCAAATATTTCAGACGTCTGAGTGTATTTTCTGGGAAATACACAGGGGACGCGTGCTTTGTAAATAGGTCACCATGCCCGGTCGCGCAAACGTGCTTGATTTTTGCCGCTGGAATTTCAAACGTTTACCAGCGGTGCTACTTCTAAGCAGCCAGTGACAATACCGGAATCTGTAGCAATCAAGTGCGAACTTTTCTCACTGGGTTCAAGTGATAAAACTTCTAAATTTTGAGTGCAGGACTGTGTGGCCAGCGACTGGATATACGGCAGGTCTGATTTCGTACATGAAGCATGTATTGTTGGCATCTTTCGCCATTCAGTACTGAGCTCATACAAGCTCATACAATGACTCGATGTTTTCAACAAAACCTGAAATGTCATAGATCTGTCACATTTTCTTTATTTCTCTTTCTCTCTTACTGCACAAGTGGAAACAGTCTGCTTTCTAAACAGCATACGTGTTGACATGGAGCACAATGGAAAGTTTCGAGCTGCCTCAGTTCAGAGTTTGAATTGCGACACATTTGTGTAACACTTGTGTAGTGTGCCCACCGCTGGAGTCGTGCCGAAATAAGGTACAATTCTTTTATTTCCCTATCGTCTACCACCAGTTGATCTTTGTGTTTTCCGGTTATTTATGATGTAAGGTGCCGGACAGCCCTGATCAAAGCATTCAGACGAAAGACCTAGGACAGATTCGTGCGCGATACTAGAATTGCGGATTGGCCAGCTGATTAAAAATTACAGGTACGGCAATGGTTCTAGGAGGTAGGCATTGGTGCATTGAACCCCCTGCGATTTTTAGATGCTGACCAATCACAGTGTCGGAAAATGGAGTGACTGAAAGACAATGTTCATTAACAGCGCTTTTTACATTGTCAGTTTGGCAAATACGTATTTAATTGTCAGAAGTGTTCGGTATCTGGCACGGTCTCACGACTGCTGGCGGAAAATTGTTCTGCAAACTTACAATAAACATCTGCAGCCCAAACTTGGTTGAGAAGCCGTGGAATAACGGCACCGGTAAATAAAAAACTTTGCCATTAATAAGAGCAAGTCAAGAACTGGGTCTGTCCGCAGCCCTTTTTTCACCCCAAACACAACTAATTCTGTACAGAGTTCAAAATTATCACAATGAGCACATTTTTCTTTCAGTCTGTTCAGTAATTTGTCCCAGAAAACACGCACCACTGTGCACTCAAAAAATAAGTGTTCAATAGACTCCTTAGAGAGTGAACAAAAGGTACAAAGGTTTGAATCCTTTAACTATCTGTAGCGCAGGTAAACATTGGTTGTCAGTATTCTGTGGACAATTCTATACTGAAACCAGCGTAATTTGGTGTCTTGTGTGACCGTTATGGCATGCACAAATATAGCTTTCCAATTTAGGTCATTATATTTGTTTTCCCATTTTTCAATACACGTAGGTGGTGTCATTTTATTTAAGAAAACGTTGTATATATCTTTTGTACCCTTTTCATGTTTAAAGACAACACCCAAAGGTGTACCCAAATTGGTTACATCAACTGCATCGGTCCATATTCGTAACATTTTTCTTTTGTATTTTCGTATAGCACTTGTTCTACTATAGTATTCGAGAAAAGAGACATCTGCACCAAAAGTTTCACAAAAAACTTCGAAGCTAATAATGTCCCCATTATCATCAAAAAACATCACCAATTGTAAAAATATTTTTCAAAACCCACTTGTCGACAGATTTCGAAGTATCCTTTTTCAGAAGTCGTGGGTTAAAAAACAATGGTTCGCTTTTGAATGCATCAATACTTGCGGGACAGAAAAGATTATGGTATTCTTTAAAAATTGCCGCCACTTCTTTCCAAAAAGGGTTCTTCATCTCTAAACTTTCTAGGAAGTAACCACCAAAAACCTCACACTGTTTGATATTACCATACAAAGATGCAAGTAAAAGGTTCCATTTAGTGCCCGAAGACAGCACTCTCCGAATCCAGGTGACCTTAAGTGCTTTGTAAAAAAACTTCAATATCAATTACCTTGAGCCCTCCTTCTTCATACTGTCTGAAAACTGTGGTTCTTTTCACTTTATCTCTCTTCCCTCCCCAGATGAAGTTAAACATCGCACTATTAATTTCTTTGAGAATTACACTCCCTGGGGAGGGCAGAGAGATGAAGAGGTGAGTAAAAATTGAAAGAATTAAGGACTTGAAAACAACATTTCTTCCAACAGGGGTTAAATTTCGGAATTTCCACTGCTTTACAATTTTCTTCATTCTTACAAGTTTCTGTTTATAATTCAGGAGTATGATATCAGACAGTTCTGTAGAGAAGGTCACTCCCAGCACTGTGAAGGTATCTGGATTCCAGGAGATGTTTAGATGTGGGGCATAGCGTGTAAGACAAAACCTATTATTGCCAATCCAAACAGCAATAGTCTTCTCAAAATTAATTTTTAGCCCAGAAATAACTGCAAAAAGTTCCAATTCTAGGATGACAGAATCAAATGATTTTTGTGACCCATCCAAAAACAATGACATATTATCAGCAAACAGTGAGACTAAGAATTCATGTTCTTTGCATTTTATACCTGAAATGTTCCTCAACTTTATAGCCAACAGTTCAACACATATTAAAAAGATATAAGGTGAGAGGGGGTCCCCTTGTCTACAATCACGATCCACAGAGAAGCGACCAGACACCTGGCTGTTCACAATCAGGCAAGATTCACTGTTCTTATAAAAAAAATTCCACCCATTTTGTGATGCAACAGCCAAAGTTAAACATTTTTAAAGCTTTCTGAATAAATGAGTGAGAAACAGAGTCAAACGCTTTTTCGAAATCGATGAGCAACAACAATCCAGGTTTCTTAAATGTCTCTGTAAAATGAAGTACATCATACAGAAGTCTAATATTGTCGGAGATTGATCTACCGGAGATGAAACCACTCTGGTCCTCATGAATTATACAAGGGAGAACCTGTTTTATTCTATTGGCGATACATGCGGATGCAATTTTATAACTGACATTAAGCAGGGATATTGGGCGCCAATTTTTTAAATATTGCTTAGGTTTTTCCCCTTTAGGAATAAGAGTTATCATTCCATGTCTTTGAGTGACTGACAAAGACCCATGGACCCTCGATAGACCTCACTAAGAAAGACCCTAGGTCTTTCCAAAAAAAAATTGAAAAATTCCGCTGGGAAGCCGTCACTTCCTGGACTTTTCCCATTTTCCATATTCTTTAAAGCTCGTAAAGCCTCCTCCTCCGTTATGTAGCCTTCTAAGTTGTCTCTCTGTTCTTCTGACAACGTTCGAAAAAGACAGTTGTCAAAATCTGAGGAGTCAACCTCAAGTAAATCTGAATCTCTGTTTTTATATAATGCCCTATAGTACTCCTCCACTTCCCTCACAATTTCTACCTGATCTGTTATCTTTTCTCCATTGTTGTTTTCTATAACCTTCATAAATTTACTCGTGTAATGTCTTTTTTCTAGCCCACAAAAGTATTTTGATTTTTTTTCTCCGTCTCCTATCCATCTTGCTTTCGCCCTGATTCGAACCCCGTCCATCCTCCGTTCCCTAATGTTATACAACTCCTGCTGTAAAGTCTCTAAAACTCCCTGATTATGCTGGCTCAGACTATTTTCCATAGCTTCAATTTTGTTGAGCAGCCATTTTTCTCGTTCGTTTTCTACCTTCTTCTTGTGACAAGCATAAGCTATTGTAGTTCCCCTAATCTGAACAAGAAGAGTTTAAAAAAATAACTGATCATTAATTACAAGCTGCAGATCGGGAGAAGGGATGTGATCGATAACTTCATGCGGGTACAACAGATGTGCGTACTGACATTTTGTTTCATAAATACACTTTTTCACTGATGTTACATACTCTGCATTCTTTAACAAGGAGGTATTAAACTTCCAAAATGTACGGCCATGTCTAATATAGGAATCAGAACTGCCATTTCTCGACTGGATAGCAAAAGAGATAACAGAGTGATCGGATCTGTATGATGCATTAATCCCTGATGCCACTATGTGCAGCTGCGTCCGATATAAGAAAAAAGTCCAGGCGTGCCTGCTGAAGGGGGTTTCTTCTCCTCCACGTAAATATAGTATCATTAGGATGCATTTCTCTCCAAATATCTATCAAGTTAAATTCTTCAATTACTTCGTGTAGTTTTTCTCTGGCAAGTGGATTATTTGTGCGCTTGTAATTATGATAATCAAGCTTAGGGTCCAAGACCATATTCCAATCACCTCCCAGAATCATAGGAACATCCCCATATTCGCATAATTTACTTTTCAACTGTTCATAAAAAAATGGACAATCATTGTTTGGCCCGTGCACATTAACCAGCAAGTACACAGTTTCATCAACAAGCGCTTTAAGAATCATGTAGTTTCCTTCAGGGTCATTATACAAGCCAAGGTGTTTAAAACCAAAATTATTGTTAATTAGAACAGCCAGACCCTTTGGATTTGATGCATAAGAATTAAAAAATGCTTGATAGCCCCATTTCGCACTGATGATATGCTCTTGTTTCTCCGTAAAGTGTGTTTCTTGTAGAAAGCATATGCTATATTCTTTTTCTCTCAAAAGATGCAACACATCATCCCATTTTCGTTTGACTGTGTAGACATCAGTGCTTTCTATAATCGTGAGTGTTGTTGAGTAAAGTCTACTTTAATCAATCCAGACCAAAAGGTGACTGCCAAGCGTGTAATATGCAAAGAAGTACCCAACGGAGAAAGAAACACGCTTAGAAAAGACGGGTACAACACAATTTATTAATATTTCGGGTAAATACCCTTTGTCAAAATAGACAAACAAACAAACAGTCTGTCTGTTTGTTTGTTTGTCTATTTTGACAAAGGGTATTTACCCGAAATATTAATAAATTGTGTTGTACCCGTCTTTTCTAAGCGTGTTTCTTTCTCCGTTGGGTACTTCTCTACTTTAATCAGAACACGGAAAATGCCAGCATGTTTGTTTATTTAATCCCTTTCTAACGTTGTCGCTATCACTAGCGGATATCAGTGTCGTCGATCTCAATAACATGGCGATTCGATTCGTGTGTTTACTGCTGTCTATTCTCCGCTTACGTGAATGTATGGGAAAGAAATTTCGAGCGCACGACAACACTAAGCAGTATTTCATTACTAGTGAGCATAAGGAGCTTGCTAATGTGATAGTATGAGCATATTTAGCGTTTTTGTTTTGACAGAGGCAAGCTTCGAGATTGAGACTTTCTGGTCTGCAAGGGATTGTGGGAAGGAAAGTATATCAAGCAAGGTCATGAATATTAATTTGCTTGTTATACAATATATCAGTACATGTGTCAAAGAAGGGGAAATTGTATGGAGTGGGTAGGCCTACATTATAAGGTATTCATAGCAGGAGTTCGCTACACACACCCTTGTAGACCTGAGGGAGGTCAAAGGAACCATTGTACCCCGAAGGCCTGAGGGGTACAATGGTTCCTTTGACCTCCCGGAGGCCTAAAAGGGTCCGTGCAGCAAACCCCTGCTACCAATAACGTATTTGTTTTCATTCCTCCACTAGTTTCGTAAAAGAAATCAAGCTGAAATCGTCCGACCTGGAGCACGCCAGACTTGACTGACGTTAAAAGAATATACATGTATACAAAATAGACTTATGACATAATTTCAGGTCTTTCAGCATTGTCTACAAATTGTCAATGGAAGAGGTGCGTGACAGTGGGTCAAATGGTTGTTGTGATGCGTCTAGTGTGGTAGTGTAGCGTCTGTGCTTGTCGCTCTCGCTTTCAGCTCCCACCGCTGGCTAGCAGTTTTGCGAAAAGGGGAGCAGAACATGTCAGTCTCTCCCTGCCAGTACACAGCCTCTCCAGCAACAAGCCTCATGTAGTGCCTCCTCGTGGTGACTCATGGTAACCGAGCACCTTACGGACTCGGGCTGAACTACATAGGACTCGGAGGAGATCTGGCCCCCAGACATGCGGCATGCAGGCCCATCGATGTGTGGACAAGCCTTGATGCCCATGAACCAGATCCCCAGCTATGGGTAAATAGCCCCACTGCCTTGTGGGTGCCTTGGGAGAGGCAAAGGCTAGGGGAGTAAACCCTATACAAATCCGGGCAGGGATGTTCGATAGCCTTGGTTGGCAGATCTCCTTCGAGAAGGAAAACTCCGAGGAAAAACCTGAGTAGATGGGACCCATAAGCCTTGGTCGGCAATCCATCTAGGAGAAGGATACTCCAAAACTAAACCATCCTGTGCTCCCAGGAAAGGCCTTTTGACCAGGAGCTAAGGGTGAGGTAACCCCGACAGAAACCCCGAGTGCTGAAGACGGAGGTACTGGGCTGCACAGCGCACTCTAATAAACCACAGTACCATGCATATACAGCCATATGACACTTGGAGATGGATTCAAGAGGAATGGTGCTCGCCCTGTGGAGTCTCACCAGGCAGGTGCAGTACCGGGCTCTGCGCCTCTTCAGAGCCCACCCCCAGCGACTGGAGGACCTTCCCGACTGTCTCGAGGATCCAGGGGACTGGGAAGTAGAGCGACTGGCCAGCGAAAAATCAAGACCAGAGACAAAGAAAAAGCCAATGTGAACATCATGCACTGGAATGCCGAAGGGGTTACCAACAAGAAAACAGAACTAGAGCACTTTCTGCATGAAAACAGCATAAACATCTGCTGTATACAAGAGACACACCTGCAAGAAGGGAAACCCTTTAAGGTCAGAGGATATCAGGTCTTCCGAAGTGATCGCCAAGGGAGGAAGAAAGGGGGGGGGGGGTTATGACCCTAGTTAGAAACAACCTGAATGCCAGCGAAACCAGGAGATTCATGGAAGAGGCAGAATACATCCAGGTCAAGGTAACCACCAGTGACAGCACCCTTGACCTTGTCAACTACTACTGCCCTAATGATAAGTTGCTGTCCCTCGACACTATCCAGGTCCCGAACAGTGGATTCCTCATCACTGGTGACTTCAACAGCCAGTCCCAGAGTTGGGGATATGACACACTGGACAAGAGAGGAGAAGACATTGAGGAGTGGCAAGATGAAAACCACCTGATACTTGCCAATGACCCTGAGGACCAACCTACCTTCTACTCTCGCCGCTGGCACACCACCACTACACCGGACCTGGCGCTTTGCACTGAAGATGTTCATAAGTGCCTCAGCAGAACAGTAGGACCACAGCTAGGAGGAAGTGACCACCGCCCTATCCTCCTAACCCTAAAAGGATGCACAGCAGCTAGCTCGCCACACCGGCCAAGATGGAACTACCGAAAGGCAGACTGGCGCTTGTTCAGTATCCGAACAAATGAGCTAATGCAAGACCTCGCTGTGTCTGGAAGGAACATCAACAATGTGGTCAGAGAGTTTAATGACATTATCAGTAAGGCAGCCAAGGAATCCATACCTCGAGGGGTCCGGAAAAACTACACCCCATACTGGACCGCAGATCTTCAGAAAGCACATGACAACCTCACTAGGGCCAGAGAAGACGCTGAAACCAACCCCAGCCAAGAAAACAACATCAAGCTACAACACAGTAAGGCCCAGTATCTGAAGATGAAGTTGGAGTGCACAAGAAGAAGTTGGAGAGAGAAGACTGCAAAACTAAACATGGACAGGGACACCACGAAGTTGTGGAGACTGACCAAGGCGTTGAACGATGAGGGCACCAGGGAACAGAAGATCACCTTGGAAGAAGAAGGGAAAGCACTGACTGGTAGGAAAGCTGCAAACATGTTTGCACAGATCTATGCGAAAGAAAGTGACATCACTGTCCCACGAATGCTTGCGAAAGAAATCAGACAGGAAGAAAGAGAGAGAACAAGAGATGTGAACATCCATGATGCAATGAAGAAGGACATCACCCTTCCAGAACTGAAGATGGCCATCCAACAGCTGAAGAAGAAAAAATCTCCAGGTCCAGACAGCATCTCAAACGAGATGTTACAACACCTTGGCAACACTGCCTTAATGAAGCTACTGGACATCTTTAACCACAGCTGGAGAGGAGGACAGGTACCCCAGTGCTGGAAGGAAGCCAGGATGATCCCAATTTTGAAGAAAGGGAAGAATAAGTCCAAAGCCCTGAGTTATCGCCCCATCAGCCTGACAAGTTGTGTGTGCAAGACCATGGAGCGCATCATCAACAAGCGCCTGCAGTGGTACCTGGACTCTGAGAGCATTATCGTGCCAGAGCAAGCTGGCTTCAGAAGCTACAAGAGTACAGAAGACCAGACAACACACCTTGCACAGGTCATAGAAGATGCCTTTCAAGATCAGAAGGTGACATTAGCTGCCTTCATTGACCTACAGAAGGCTTTCGACAAGGTGTGGAAGGATGGTCTCCTTGTGAAACTCCTTCGCAGTGGCATCCAAGGGAATATGTACCGGTGGACCAAGTCATACCTGCACAATCGCAGAGCCCGTGTGACAGTGGATGGGTACTGTGGCCAAAAAGTGCTGTTGCGTCAGGGGGTGCCACAGGGGGGAGTCCTGTCACCGACACTGTTCATACTTTTCATCAACGACCTTGTGCCAGAGCTTCCAAAAGGAGTACACGCAGCCCTGTACGCAGACGACCTGGTACTCTGGTGCACAGAAGAGTATGCAACAACTGCTACATACAGGATGCAGCTAGCCCTGGACAGGCTGACAGACTGGACCAACAACTGGTGTGTGACCATCAACACAGAAAAATCATCAGCCACACTCTTCTCTCTCTCCAACAAGGCAAAGGCTGGCAACCTAACACTGGGCAACACCCCGCTGCGGTATGAAGACCAACAGACATACCTGGGAGTCACCCTTGACAAGAGGCTGACGTGGAAGCCGCACATTTGGAATGCAGAAGCGAAAGCTAGAAGAAAGCTGAACATCATGAGAAAACTGGCTGGAACACAATGGGGAGCCAATGAAAAGATCCTCAAAAATGTATATCAAGGCACAGTGAGACCACACCTTGAGTACGGATCTAATGCATGGTTGACGACAGCCCAGTCACACCAGCAGACCATTGACAGAGTTCAGAACCAGGCACTGCGTATCATCACCGGCGCAATGAGTTCCACACCAATTGAAAAGATGGAAGAGACAACAGGCATCCCACCCCTGCGTATGAGAAGAGATTGCAAAGCCTTGATACAGTCCACAAAGGTCAAGTCTTCCAAAGACCATCCTATGAACGCTAGGATGAAACAACCAACCTCAGGGAGACTGAAAAGATCAAGCTTTGTGAAGGAGACGAGAGCACTGCAGAGAAAACACCAGGCAAAGCTGCCTGCGCAGGTAGAGGCTCTGAATCCTGCTAGCGACCTTCCACCTTGGGAAAGTAAGCCAGAAAACATCACCATCTCTTCCACGGTACCCTACATCACCACCAGAGATGAGCACAGCACTGTGAGCAAGAAAGCCCTGACACTGGCCATGCTCGAAGAAAAGTATCCCCAGGAAGCATGGATACGGGCATACACCGATGGATCAGCCACAGATGCAGTTCAGGATGGAGGGGCTGGGGTGTACATTCAGTACCCAAACAGAAAATGGCAGGCAGAGGCAGTACCAACAGGCCTTCACTGCACAAATTACAGAGCTGAGGTGGAAGCCCTAGTCCGCGCAGCTAACACCCTTAGTGGCACTGCAGACCCTGATGCCCAGATTGTCTTCCTTACTGATGCCATGTCTGTCCTTGAGGCAGCAACAGCAAGCAAACTGCCACGTCTACAAGAGGCACTGCAAAACATCAAGTGCACCAGACTGGTGCTGCAGTGGATCCCTTCACACTGTGGCATCTACGGCAATGAAGAAGCTGACAGAATGGCAAAAGTGGGCGCAGAGAAAGAACAAGATGAAAATGGAGTCAGCTTCACAGAGATGAAGACCATCATTAAGTCTGTGTACAGACCACCACAACGGCCCCTAGACAGTTACCATCAGCTGTCCAGACAAGAGCAGGTGACCATCTTTCGTCTGAGGACCGGGCACAACCGACTCAGTTTCCACCTGCACAGACGCTTCCACCTCGTGCCATCTCCCCTGTGCCCTTGTGGAGAAGCAGAGCAGACCGCAGAGCACATCCTCCAGGACTGTGGGAACCACCAGCCGCTGAGGGAGGAGATATGGCCGAAGCCCGCCACTCTACAAGAGAAACTGTACGGGCCTGTGGAGGCGCTACAGAAGACCACAGATTTCATTTTGAGAGCCAAACTCCAAGTGTGACGGCGTTCGAGAAGAAGAAGAAGGTGCGTGACCCTTTGCCTAAAAAAAAAAAAGTAAAATTCTTCAATAAAATTGTACATAGGATGCTCATGTGCTTTCGATTCCGCAAAGAGTCTTTCTTTAGTGTTCTGTTACACACTATTGCTGCAGATGTGCTACAAACAACTTCAGTAGTGTGCCTACTGTTTCGAACAACACTAAGTAACTTTGTACTTTAGAACGTTTTGGTGGTCTTGTATAGAACAAAACTGGCATGGAAGACGCGTCAGAAAGATGGCTACAAAACGGCCGCCATTAGTCGCTACAATGGTTTTTGTAGCTGGGCCATGTGGTACAGTTTGAACTAAAGGGATCGGCCGTGTGACGTATAGATGAAAACAAAATATGATATTGACCATGACAGCTCAAGTGCAGTGCCAGAATAGCTTGGTGCCTAAAGGCGCTGAGTTGTTCTGGCACCAGCATTGAACTATTATGGGTTATCAATATCTTGCTGTATTAGGTTGTGGTTGGATGGGTTCACCCATTTAGCCCCGACGCACTTGAGCAGGAGGTGGATCGACCATGATAATTCAAGGGTAGCGCCAGATTACCTTAGCGTCTGAATGGCGCCAAGCTAATCTGGCAGTACCCTTGAATTATCATGGTCGATCCATCTCCTACAACTGGTACATAGTTGTTAAGTGACACCTCTAAAATTTGCGGCCATGGGGTTAAACAGACTAAGGTAAGTGCGGTGCTGGGCTTGAGACTGTTGTGGCTGGTTGTACTCTTGGCAGTCACGTATTTTACTACTCGTTAACCCCTTCACTGCCAGCGTTTATAAATGAGGTATTGTGAAACCATGCCAAACTGACGGTTGGATAGCCCAGTCCGCCTGTGACACACGGACATGATTCAAATCAGCAGACGGCACAGATTCTTAGGACCATGAAGGACCATAGATTCTACCAATTGCGCAAAGCCCATCGGGCCGACGACGGCGGTCGTTGGCCCGCGCACGGCTATCCTCGGGCCAACAGCGGCCGACGTCGGCCCGATGGCCTTCTGTGCATTGGGTAATGACCGGCAAGGGACGTGGATCATTATGACCAGCAAGGGACATAGATCCTAATGACCAGCAAGGGACGTGGATCATTATGACAAGGGACATAGATCCTAATGACCAGCAAGGGAGATAGATCCTTGTGACCAGCAAGGGACACAGATCCTTGTGACCAGCAAAGGACATAGATCATAATGACCAGCAAGGGACATAGATCCTAATGACCAGCAAGGGACATAGATCCTAATGACCAGCAAGGGACAAAGATCTTTGTGACCAGCAAGGGACATAGATCCTAATGACCAGCAAGGGACATAGATCCTTCTGACCAGCAAGGGACATAGATCCTAATGACCAGCAAGGGACATAGATCCTAATGACCAGCAAGGGACATAGATCCTAATGACCAGCAAGGGACATAGATCCTAATGACCAGCAAGGGACACAGATCCTAATGACCAGCAAGGGACATAGATCCTAATGACCAGCAAGGGACATAGATCCTTCTGACCAGCAAGGGACATAGATCCTTCTGACCAGCAAGGGACATAGATCCTAATGACCAGCAAGGGACATAGATCCTAATGACCAGCAAGGGACATATATCCTTGTGACCAGCAAGGGACGTAGATCCTTGCGGCCAGCAAGGGACATAGATCCTTGTGACCAGCAAGGGACATAGATCCTAATGACCAGCAAGGGACACAGATCCTAATGACCAGCAAGGGACATAGATCCTAATGACCAGTAAGGGACAAAGATCCTAATGACCAGCAAGGGACAAAAATCCTTGTGACCAGCAAGGGACATAGATCCTAATGACCAGCAAGGGACATAGATCCTAATGACCAGCAAGGAACAAAAATCCTTGTGACCAGCAAGGGACATAGATCCTAATGACCAGCAAGGGAATAAATCCTAATGACCAGCAAGGGACATAGATCCTTGCGGCCAGCAAGGGACATAGATCCTTGTGACCAGCAAGGGACACAGATCCTTGTGACCAGCAAGGGACATAGATCCTAATGACCAGCAAGGGACAAAGATCCTTGTGACCAGCAAGGGACATAGATCCTAATGACCAGCAAGGGACATAGATCCTAATGACCAGCAAGGGACGTAGATCCTAATGACCAGCAAGGGACATGACCAGTAAAGGACATAGATTCTAGTGACGAGCAAGAGACATACTTCCTAGTGGCCTGCTAGGGACATAGATCCGCAACTCCCGCAGCTTCAGGGGCTCTATAGCTTCTTGCATGTTGATGTTGCTCGTTGTGTGCCTGTAGTGAAGGGGTTAAATGTGACATTGTCACTTTGCAGGTAAACAGCGTGCGGACGTGCAGATGCTGTGAAGCGGGACCCGGCGTTGTACAGACATGGGCAGTGCGACGGGGGATGTCGTGGTGCCGGCGGCTGACAGTACAGTGACTGACACAGTCTTCAACACCAGCATGTCGCCGAAGGAGATGCACGAGTACCTGCGTTACGCGGAAGACCAGTCGGCCATGGAACTGCTGCCTGCCCTCCTCTACATGGGCGTGCTGGCCGTGATGGGCGACGTGGGTAACGCCATCACGCTGCTCGTGTACTACAAGCGATTCAAACCCAGCTCCACGCGCACCTACGTCCTGACCATGAGCGTGCTGGACATCCTCTTCAGCACACTTTCACTGCCTGGCGAGATCCTCGACCTGCGTTTCTCCCTGACCTATGACCAGCCCTGGCTGTGCCGCGCGCACCGCTTTAACACCGTCTTCCTCACTGTGGGCTCGGGCTTCATCCTGGTGGCCGTGGCGCTGGACAGACGCAGAAAGATCTGCCGTCCCTTCCGGGAACAGCTGTCCGCGCGTCGAGTCACGCTGTCTGTGGTGGGCTGCATGGTGCTGTCGGCCGTCATCAGTGTGTTCTTTGCCGTGCTAAACGGGCGCCACACTGTGGAGACATCCCTATCCGGGGTGCGAGGATCGGCGTGCTCGATAGACGACATGTTCCTGAACACGCATTTTCCGCTCATCTACAACTTGCTGCTGGCGCTGGTCTTCGTGCTGTGCGTGGCCGCCATGGTCACGTCCTATGTGCAGATCGGCAGGAAGATCGTCAAGCACAAGCGCAAGTCGGCGGGACTGCACGGCACCATGCTGGCCACCTTCAAACTGGTGGACCGCCTGGAGAGCGGGGACGGCTCGGCTGACGGGGATCCGCCACTCTCGCCAAGTAGCGGCGACAACGACGACGTTTTCATCAAGGGCAGCGACTCCGTTAGCTCTTCCTCCGTCCTCGCGAAACGCCTGTTCCGTGTCAGAAAGGCTAGCGGCGATACAAAGACCGACAACAAGATGAAGACCGACAACAACAATACAGCAATTGACAACGGCACAAATTTTGACAACAACACAAAGGCCGACAGCAGAACAAATGTTGACAACCATACAAAGGCCGACAACAGCACGCAGGTCACCAGCGAGCCCGCAACGTGTCAGACTCTTGCTCAGAGTGAACCTCCTGCGTGCACGGAAACAGCGCACATGACGAGGAATTTGCGGCAGTTCCTGACCGAGTCTGAAGGGAACCACGGGAAGGCCGGCAATGGTAAGCTGTACCGGACACAGAGTGAGGCGAAGCGTGAAGCAGACTTTGAGATGGCGGTGCAGACACTGGCGCACGCGGTGTCGGAAGACGTGTTGAGGTGCAGCGGGCTGCTGGGGCAGACGCCGTCAGATTGCCAGGTCAAGGACAAGCGCCGGTCTGCCAGTGTGTGCCAACTTCCTCATGGAGTCGGGGAACACGCCTGGTCGGTACGATTCAATACCGCAGCCACAGCAGACACCCACCATGACACTGGCTTAGAAACTTCAAAACACCCGTTAAAATGCGTGGAAGATATTCAAGCATCTAGGAACGGCCCCTTTCCGCCGACAGCACCCAGTTCCTCCACCCAGGCCAAGTTAGGGAAAAACGAAAATCAACAGAGTGCAAGTGGAGGCAGCCAGAAAGACCCGAAGCCAGAGGAGAGCCGTGAGAGCCGGCATAACAACAGTGTTGGTTCCCACGTGTCCAGGTTACCATCTAGAGCGGAAAGCGTCACCAAGACACCCACACGCTCCTTGTCTCACCTCCAGCGCTTTCACGCCTTTGTCCGCGGCTCGCTTACCAGAGACGGCTCTCTGAAGGATGAGGAGCTGGATAACGCCAGGTCTACACTGCGCAGGCGCCACCGAAAGCGGAAGATCCCGTCTCGCACGACGTGGATGATGTTCATCCTGACGGCCATCTTCGTCATCAGCTACCTGCCCTACCTCGCCATTAGCGGCGTGCGGGGAGTGTCCAAGCACGTGGAGGTGGGGCTGACGGGGTGGCGCCTTAACCTCTACAACATCGCGCTCCGTTCCTACTTCATTAACAGCGTCGTCAACCCAATCGTCTACAGTTTCTGCAGCGCGCGCTTCAGGCACCAGTGTCGACACCTGCTGGCACGCAGACGGACTCTTTCATTCAGCGAATAAAAAAATGAAATATTTATTTTAAAAATTTGCATATCCGTACCAATTGTGGTTGTACTTCACACACAAACCCACTCGGTAAGTACGCCACAAGAACACTTCTATTCAAGCATCTCATTTAAATAGAAGTGTAGTTGTGGCCTACTCCGCTAGTCGGTCTATCTGTGGAGCACTCTTGCAAACGGTCGGGTCATGTCCTCTGCCATTGGCTAGAAATGACGCCTAGGAAACCGTCGAATATTGGAGAGACTTAGAGGGCAAACGAAATGCGTTTCGTAAGCTCGTTTCCTTATGGACGTTAGCAGACTTAGAAACAGTCGGAAATCTTCGTCAGATCGCCGGTTTTCACGAAACGGGATTCGCAGGTCGATTATGGCTAAATAATCCAGGATGTGACGCCACAAGTGTAGGAGGTAAGCGGAGGGTCATTTTAGAAATGGACTCTGTCAACAATTATTAATAAGTAACAAATAAAATATGCTTTTATGTCAGTTTTCTGAACGCCACTTTCACCGCCTCTCGCGGCGACGCCTACAAGATGGCGGTCATCGCTTCGCCGGAGACGGCTGCGTCGATTCACTTTGACTGTCGTTTTTTACGCATCCAACATCTGACCAATTTATTTGGCATACAATAATTCACGTCTATGAAGTATGCGAAGACACACATGACTTATTCTTTATTTTTGGGGGGGATTTTTGTTGGTTTTGTATTGTAGGACTGACAATCGAAGCTAAGTTGATCGGTCGTTCTAATTCTCCCTATTACTGAACTACCCTTTAGCCCGTCTGTCTGCAGCGCGTTATGTCGAGGTGATTCCTGCATGGATCACATCAGTCGCCAAAACGCGCTACCGACAGCCAAAGAGTGACTTCGGCCAACAAAGAAGCACAGATTCTCATGAGCCCCCACAACCGTGGAGGTTAACTGGTCTGATGTTGACCAAGAAAAGTCGTCGAAGACGTCTGCTATCTGGCCGGCTTGTGTCTGGACGCTCTGCTCACACAGGCTGGCTTGTACTGTCAATCTCACTTTGTGTCTCGGAATGAGACAGCCTACATGGTTTGCACGGCGTCAGACCCAGTAAGCAAAAGCCTCTCGGGACGACGTCGGCTGCAGTTGGCAAGCGCACAACTGTGCGCAGGTCAACTGCGGCCGACGTCGGCCCGATGATCTTTTGCGTACTGAGTATAATACGCATTTGTGTACTGAGTTGAAACATTTAGCGGACGGAATCTGCAGGATTTGCCTCTTTTTGTTCTTGCCGAACACAAGTCAGCAATCGCAGTAAACTTCGGAAAAAAACAACATAGCATAGGATCAATATTTTGGTCTTGTTAAGTCCGAAGTTTGTTATAAACGAAGTAATTCACAGAGAGAAAAATGTGGCCGTGGGACTGGCTGTGAACAGGCCTTGTTATCCGAGCTGTGTTATGCCCGGCCTTTTGACTGAAGCTGACTATACGTCAGGCGTCTGACGTGGACTATGGATCATCGCATGAAGGACTACACGTGACATGGCGGACATGCACAGCTCTAGGGATGCCGACTATCATTTAGCTTACAATGTGTGCTGATCTGTGAGTTTGGATGTTATGGCGTAAATCGAACCGTCAGTAAGGTTCGGAATCACAGACCAGCACATACAGCAGTTGAGAAGACTCAGTGACAGACCATGACACCGAGTGCACGGGTGGTGCCAAGCTGAGTAGCTTAACTCATTCTACCCCATCACCGAAATCCCCAAATGTTGCCATTGTCCTCTGAAGACTGCATTGCAGTGCAGGACACAGATCGACCAAGATAGTTCAAGGGTGATGCCAGAATAGCTTGGCGCCCTTAGGCGCCAAGCTATTCTGGCATCACCCTTGAACTATCATGGTCGATCCTTATTTTGCTGTGGTGTTTCTGGGGTAGAATGGATTAACTGGCGCCTCTTGACGATACTTTAGTTCTGCCATCACTCTTGAACTGTCAGAGTCAATCCGCATACTATTACTGCGTTTCGGGGCTGAAATATTGTGCTCGCGCCACACGCCTCGGTGAAGAAACGAGTTTTCTTGGTGTGTATATGGCCTCCTATCGATTTTTCAGTGTCTGACGGTATGATTGTATCGCCTTTACTTGAAATGGCCTCGATTGATACACGCTTGTTTCACGACCAGGGTGTGTGGATTTACAAATGAGAACGATATATACATCCTAAGTTACATCGGTGTTTAGATGATACTTAGAATCTCACTCGAGTGGCCGGGTTTAAAACGAGAGAAAGCGAGTAGAATAAGATTTTTAAACCGCGAGAGAAAGATTCTCGGTATCATCAAACACCGATGTAAGAATCTATTTCTTACACGCCTCAAGTTTTTGTTTGCAGTGTAATCCGATGTTATGTTTGGTTAGACAGCAACACAGCCTTCATCATGACTCTTGCGATAATATTTTATAATGCGACGTCAATGTTTTTAGACTGTCAGACAAATGTTAAACTACATGATGATGTAATAGCGCTATACATGACGCCAGAGTACCAGTCGTGACAATAAAATGATGTAATGGCACGTAATCAGAAAGTACATGTATGTCAAGTTCAGTTTTGCGTCGGCATGTCCATAACTTTCTGTGCAGATTGTAATTGTGTTCGAGTCTGTTATAGTTTGATCTTATATGTTATGTCTGTGAAACCAAAGACAATTTTCCACAGTGTGGACAATAAAGTGTATTGTATTGTATTGTATTGGTGTTGTGTTGTGTTGTGTTGTGTTGTGTTGTGTTGTGTTGGGTTGGGTTGTGTTGTGTTGTGTTGTGTTGTGTTGTGTTGTGTTGTGTTGTGTTGTGTTGTGTTGCGCTGCATTGCATTGCATTGCATCGCATTCCATTGCACTGAATTGTATTGTATTGACTAGCCCATTTACGTGAGTTTAACGGCATTTTCATGACATTTCATTAGGCTTGTAATATATCAGGTTTACATGTAACCTACACTTGAGTTGTGGTACACAGCTGAACCGCTTCGCTGCTTCGAAAAATTAAACATCGCCCAACTGCAAGAGGTACAGAACATTGATATAGCCCCACAGTTACGGGGGCTTATGAGGCTCTATGCCTCTTGCAAAAACCACTTTGTACCCATGTTTCTTTGATGGCTGGGGATTTTTTTACTTTGAGTTTACAATGATTTCAGATTGATTGTACATTGCTTAACGTCCCGACAGCAACAAGGCTTTCTCAGGACGTGCCTGCACTGCTTGTGAAAAAAAACAAAACTAAACAGAACATTGAATGTATGTCGCCAGCCGGTCAAATACATTAAATAAACCTAACACATGGGCCTAAATAAAGCTAAGACCATTTAGCAACACACATCCAATATCAAGAGCTACAGGCAGTGCAGACAGTAGGGAGAGTTTTAAAATGGCAAATACAGGTGAATGGACAAAGGGTAGACAGAAACACATGCCCCAGAATAGAGAGATAAACCCACCCTGTGGGGCTGACCAGGGTGACCCTGGGAACTAAAAAATACCTAACCCCACCCAAGACAATGATTTCAGCAACACATCTGACATCTTGTATCTTCTCAACACCAACAGAAAACTGCAAACTGTGTACGTGTTTGTATGCCTATTCAGATTTGCTTGTATGCCTATTTTGAAGAAAAAAAAGTGTTGTAACTGCTTTTCTAAGCGTGTTTCTTTCTTCGTTGGGTTCTTCTCTGCATTTTACACACCTCTTTGGTCCTGGTTATTTATTATGGTGTAAAACACGATTTCGTCCACCTGCGTGGGAGGGTTGGGGGACATGGGGAGTTGACACCAGTCCCCCCCCCCCCACCCACCCACCCACACACACACACCCTTATTATAACAGGTGTATGTCTATCGACGTATGCCGCGTCTGCGGTTAGTAGATCATCCCATGTTACGCCCGCCACTTAATTCACGCAGTCAAGTTGAGCATGCAGTCAGATTCTATCCCAGGGCGGAGCCACGATTATTGAGATACTGATGTTCTGTCACTGACCAGACGATTTGCGCTATGTGTCACGTGACTGTGGAAGTGAAAAGGACAGCACTTTATCAAATACAAGACGCAAGATATGTTTGTTTACTATATTACTGGCAACGTCAGTTAGGAGTGTGTTCTGGGGCCAGTTGCATTGGTGAGGTTAGTCCTGCGACAGCCACTAAGCAAGATGCTCCGCTATAGTGCTTGTTACTGATATAGTGAGTGGCGCGCGGACTAAGCTCACTCATGCAATTGGCCCCTGTGGCCAGTTGCATGAGCGAGC